>VWZG01000460.1:875815-894226 GCA_013396735.1 Grallaria varia
ACGGCGGACGCGGCCGACCCTCGGCGGGCTCCCGGAGCCGCCGCCCGCCATCCCACCCCCGGGCAGCCTCACAGAGTCAGGATCTGAGTGCTGTACGTGAGCCACCATCACCGTGGCACCGGTGCCACATCCAGTCTTTAAGGTCCTTAAACACCTCCAGTGTCCAACCTAAATCTCCCCCGGTGCAGCGTAGGACTGTGTCCTCTTGCCCTGTTACTGGTTCCCTGGGAGAAGAGACCATGCCCACCTGGCTACAGGCTCCTCTCAGGGTGTGATAAGGTCACCCCTGAGCCTCTTTTTCTCCAGGCTGAACACCCTCTGCCACCCCTCACCAGGCTTGTCTCCCAGCTCCTTCACCAGCCTTGCTGCCCTTCTCCTCCAAACCTGCTCCAGCACCACAGTGTCCTTCCCGAATTGAGGGGCCCAGAACTGGACACGGCACTCGAGGTGTGGCCTCGCCAGTGCCGAACACAGGGGAAGAATCGCTTCCCTGGTCCTGCTGGTTGTACTATTTGACGACACCTTCCCCCCTGTGGGGTGCTGGGGCCGTACAGTCCCTGTCTGCCAGGGAGAATCCAGGTGTTCTGCTGCTGAGCCAACAACCATGTCAAACCCGCTCCTCGGGGGCCAAGCCACGACCACCCCCCTCCCGTTGGTATGGAGGGACAACTTCACACCAATTAGAAATAGAATTTATGACTAGTCACTCACACTCCACCCAAACTTAAAGAAATAGTAGAAAAGTAAGTTTGGGATAGGGGAAAAGCTGGAGAAGACCTCCACTGAAACTGCTGGGGTCAGTTGACAGGCTGAGCCCATCTTCTCTCCCCACAGGGACGCCTTGGGTGAGAATTACACTCTACATGCATTAAATGCTGCTTTTAGGACTAGGGCTTTTTTTGTGCTCACTCCATAGCATATTAGTAGATTGCTTACTATTACAGCTTGTGCTTGCTTAATATATGTATCAGTAGATTGCTTTAAAACTATTTTTGCAGTTAGAGACTATCACCAATAACCTTTGAACCTTATGGATCTGTCACAATTTGTATTAATACAGTGTTATTCCATGAACTGTTAAAGTGAGTCTTTGCAGTTGCCAGCAGTGGATAACACTTTGGCAGGACCCACTGAGGGGTCTTTACTCTGAGTCCTCAGAGGGCGGTCGAAGTACCCACCGACCTTGTGAATGTGTTGGTGAAGGGTCTTATTATGAGATGCTGACAGACTGTCGGACACCAGGGTCTTGACTTTCCTGGGGATAGCGAGAGGCAAAACTCTAAACTCCCACCTTTCACGGGACCCCCCTGTCTCAAGCACACAGAGACCCTGGTTTGACACAGGTGTTTATTGAGGCGCGCTGACACAAGCCCGTCCCTGGAAGCGCAAGTGGGGCATCCAATGGGGAATATCAAAATTCCCCACAGGGAGTGTCCATGGGTTGGGTGGCCAGCTGCCCCCAGAGCACAAGACAGCAGCCCACAGCCCCAGATGGATCTCCAGCTGCCTTCAGGGAAGGCAGCTTCCCTTCCCAGGGGCACACACAGCGTGGGCACAGTCTCCACAGGCTGCGCTGGTCCAGGCTGCAGCTACACACATGGAGTCTCTCTGGGCCCAGCAGCAGCTCCTGCTGGGCTTGCAGCACTGGGGGACACAGTGGGGTTCAGTCACAGGCAGGCTGGAAGCACAAGAGAGACAGAGCTGGTGTTACCCACTTTGGTCCCAAAGGATGGAGCACTCCAGCCAGGAGGATGGCTGCCCAGGTGAATTTTGAACAGAGTGCTGTGAAGTGTCTTGACAGCACTCACCTCACAGGTTGCCATCATACGCTGCGTTGGTGAAGGTGCCCGGCGATCCTAGGTCACTGAAGAGCAAACACAAGGGTGTCACCTTGGCCAGTGCAGGAGTGTGTGAAGGCAGGGTTTAACACAGCTCTGTCAGCCCCAAGGATGCTCCCACTACCTATAAAAGCAGCCTCACACAGGCAGATCTGCGTGACAGCAGTGAGGAGTGCGCTGTGACAGTCACAGGGCAGAGCTGCCCTCCTGCAGAGCATGGCTCTCACCTGGTGGGGTTCAGGAGCTTCTTCTTCTCCTCTGAAAACAATGTTGAAATATCCACGGGGAAAGAGGGGATAAAAAAGAAATAACCAGATCTATTTAGTGAAGGTCATGAGAAGCTGGAGCAGCATTATCTGAAATTGAACAGTTCGACAAGTATGGGAGGGAGCAGGGAGGGGGCTGAAGCATTTCCTGCCTTCTTCACAGTGAAGGTGTTTATCTGGCTCTGCCCTCCAAAGCTGGGTGCTGACAATTTCAGCTCAACAAACTGCCAAGGAGCCATGCAACTTGCAGCAAATAAGACACTTGGATTGAGGCCATCACACTGTTAAACTCGTCTGATCATCCCACCCTTCCCTGGGACTCTGCAACTACCTTGCCTGAGAGCCCCTGGCCAAAGCGATGGTGTGTTGTGGGAGCTATTTCCATACCTCTGTCACTGAGGCGCTTGGCAAGGAGGGCAATGAGCCCTCCAGAGAGCAGAAGACCAGCCAATGTCAGGGCTGCGCTGCTGCTGTAAGTCAGGACTTGCTTTAAGAAGGCACCATCCTCTGAAAAAGACCCACAGACCTCCAAGTTAGAGAGTTGTCAGGACTTCAGAGCCCCTGGAGTGCTCCCCACCACATTCAAGATATACTTGCAAGAAAGCTGGACCCCTCTTGCAGTGCTAGAGGAGCAGGAGGGGTCCCACTGTACCTGCACAGACAGGAGGATGCCTGGTCCAGTTCCCTGTGGCCTCACACTGGAGCACCTCTGCTCCCATCCGAACAAACCCCTCCTCACAGGAAAAGGTGCACGTGGAGTTGTAGGTGAAGTTCCCGTGCATGTGAGAGCAGGTCAGCTGGCCTCTGCTGGGGGGGTCCAGCACTGGGCAGCTGATGGCTGGAGATAAAGCACAGCAGTAGCATCAAGAGAACTGGACTGATGGTAGTGGGATGGGGACATATGGGCTGGGAAGGCAGGGGATGAACCCATGTGGGCTGGGAAGCCAGAGGATGAACCCGTGTGGGCTGGGAAGCCAGGGGATGGACAGAGGTGGGCTGGGGTACTGGGGAAAGCAGTCTGCTACAACAGAGCACTCCCAGACGTGTGAGATCATGAGATTAACCTTTGCATTGTGGGGTCTCCCCAGTCCAGGTCCCCATAGCCATGCACTTGCGGCTGTCTGGCCCCATCAGCACAAACCCCGTCTGGCAGGAGAAGGCACATGTCGAGCCAAAAGTGAAGTCTCCAAGGAGGTTGGAGCAGACAACTTGGCCCATCTTGGGGGCGGTCAGTGCTGAGCATTTGATGGCTGCAAGAGTAAAGAGGCATGCCTCTTTATGGGACCTGGGAGACTACACTGTCACCCAGGGGGCTGGGGAACATCTTAGTGCCACCCCAACCAAGTCCAGTGACCCACTGAGCTCTGGCAGCAGCAACTCTACCTTCACAGCGTGGGACATGCCCTGTCCAGGTCCCTGTGGCCGTGCACTCACGACTCTCCGGCCCCATCAGCACAAACCCCGTCTGGCAGGAGACGGCACACGTAGAGCCAAAGGTGAAATTGCCATGGAGATGGGAGCAATTCAGATCTCCCCAGTCTGGAGCACTGAGCGCTGGGCAGGTGATGGCTGCAGAGTGAAGAGGTACACTTCAGGCAGGAGCTTGGGAACTGGGAGACTAAAATTCTGGGACCAAGGGGCTGGGGAACATCACAGTTTCACCCCAAGGCAAATGACACCCTGCACTCTGGCAGCAGCAATACCTTCACAACGTGGGGCTTCCCCTGTCCATGTCCCCATGGCTGTGCACTTGCGGCTCTCTGACCCTGTCAGTGCAAACCCCATCTGGCAGGAGAAGGTACACGTGGAGCCAAAGGCGAAGTCTCCATGGAGGTGGGAGCAGTTCAGCTCTCCCCGGTCTGGAGGACTGAGCACTGGGCAGGCAGTGGCTGCAGGGACAGAGACACTCTTTCAAGCAGGAGCCTGGGTGCTATGAGGCTAAACTGTTGGAACAAGAGGACCAAGAGGGTCCTCTGGGGAACATCCCATGGTTAACCCGAGGCCTGGGACACCTTGAGCAGCAGCAATACCTTTGCACTGTGGTGTGCCCCCAGTCCAGACTCCTGTGGCCATGCACTCACGGCTCTCTGGCCCAGTCAGTGCAAACCCCATCTGGCAGGAGAAGGCACATGTGGAGCCGAAGGCAAAGTCTCCATGGAGGTGGGAGCAGTTCAGCTTTCCCCGATCTGGAGCACTGAGCACTGGGCAGGTGATGGCTGCAGGGTAAAAAAGCACAATTCAAGTAAGATTCTCTGGTCTATGTGGCTCAGCTGTTAGAATGAGAGGACCAAGACACCCTGGGATATCCAGTGGTCACTCCAAGGCCTGTGACACCTTGAGAAGCAACTCTACCTTTGCACTGTGGGGCGTCGCCAGTCCAGATCCCTGCAGCCATGCACTCACGGGTCTCTGACCCCTTCAGCACAAACCCCGTCTGGCAGGAGAAGACACACGTGGACCCAAAGGTGAAGTTCCCATGGAGATGGGAGCAGTTCAGCTCTCCCCGGTCTGGAGGACTGAGCACTGGGCAGGCAATGGCTGCAGGGATAGAGAAACACTTTCAAGCAGCATCCTGGGTACTATGAGGCTAAACTGTTCAGTCTGGGAGGATGGGGAAAAGCCTAGTGCCAACCCAAGGCCAGAGACTCCCTGAGCTTTAGTAGTAGCTCTACCTTCACAGCGTGGGGTGTCTTCAGACCAGGTCCCTGTGGCCATGCACTCATGGCTGTCTGGCCCCACCAGCAGAAACCCCTTCTGACAGGAGAAGGCACATTTAGAACCAAAGGTGAAGTTCCCATGGAGGTGGGAGCAGTTCAGCTGTCCTTGGTTTGGTGCATTGGGCACAGGACAGGTGATGGCTGAAAGGAGAGAGATACACTTCAAGCAGGAGTCTGGGGACTACAAAGCTAAACTGTTGTAATGAAAGGACCAAGACAATGGAAAACATTCCAGGGTCAACCAGAGGCCTGTGAAACCTTGAGCAGCAACTCTACCTTCACAGCGTGGGACATGCCCTGTCCAGGTCCCTGTGGCCGTGCACTCACGACTCTCCGGCCCCATCAGCGCAAACCCCGTCTGGCAGGAGACGGCACACGTAGAGCCAAAGGTGAAATTGCCATGGAGATGGGAGCAATTCAGATCTCCCCAGTCTGGAGCACTGAGCGCTGGGCAGGTGATGGCTGCAGAGTGAAGAGGTACACTTCAGGCAGGAGCTTGGGAACTGGGAGACTAAAATTCTGGGACCAAGGGGCTGGGGAACATCACAGTTTCACCCCAAGGCAAATGACACCCTGCACTCTGGCAGCAGCAATACCTTCACAACGTGGGGCTTCCCCTGTCCATATCCCCATGGCTGTGCACTTGCGGCTCTCTGACCCTGTCAGTGCAAACCCCATCTGGCAGGAGAAGGTACACGTGGAGCCAAAGGCGAAGTCTCCATGGAGGTGGGAGCAGTTCAGCTCTCCCCGGTCTGGAGGACTGAGCACTGGGCAGGTGATGGCTGCAACGGGAGAGCAGGTCTCAGAGGCAGGATAGGTGAGGTTAAATCTATGGATTAAGGGTGAATCCAAGTCAAAGGAAACCAAGCCTAGGTGATATGTCTTCGACTTACCTTTCTCACCCAGACTCACCTCTTCAGAAACAGGGTTTGGGACATCGATTTTTCTGCCCTGTGAGTGCTTTGCTGGGGAGCACACAACTGCTGCTCTGCCAGAGCCCTGTTTATCCCTTGCACTAATCTGGGTCAAAGCCCCTGGGATGAAGGACCACAGCTGCTGCAGTCCACTTGCCTCCCTCCCTTAACTGGAGCAGAGGCCTGCCTCCATCCTTGTCACATTGGCAGGGGGATGGCTTTGGGGCTGTAGAGGAACTGGGATGGGATGACTACAATGGCCACAGGGGTTGTGTGCCAGCCTCCCCAGGCTGTGGCCAGGGTGTGCTTTGCTGCATACCAGGGCAGCACTCAACGTTTGCTGGGGTGAGTGGCTCTGCTGCAGGCAGGACCGCTGCTGCAGGTTAGTGCCCGGAGGACATCTAACACCCCCATCACCCAGCCCAGCTGAGACACACCCCATCCACTGCACCTCTGGCTTTCAGATCAACACCAAACACTTTCCTAGGCAAATTTTTCCTTTTGTAGCTATTTTACAGGCAAGGCTAGTTCCCAACAGACTCCCCAGAGATGTCTATTGATGAACATGCCATGCAGGTGGGAAAAATTAACCCAGCCCCTTTTTGGGCCTGCCAACAATGGGCACACGGCAGCTGCAGGCAGGCACAGCAGGGTTTGAGGCAGGGCTGGCAGCCTTGTCCTTCACAGCCCTCACAGCACCATCAGCCTTGCCATAGCAGGAACCTCTGCTCATTTTTGGAGTAAGCCCAACTGGCAATGTTTGCTAATACTGCTTTGTTATCAGCACAGGCAACTAACTGACTCATCTGATTCTTTGCAAAAAAACAAAAATCAATCATACATACAGCCAGCAGGAAAAAAACAATGAGCTAGGAAAACAAGCCTCTGGGAACTTGTAAAGCCTGGACTAGGCACACAAGGCCCAGCTTGCCTGGGGAACTTCCACAAACTGGGAACCAGCTCCTGCCCCTGCTGGGGAGGCTGGCTACAGAATAGTCACATCACATCTCCATGATTGTTCCCCTTAACTGCAGAAAGCTTTGCTAGTCCCAGCCGCCTAAAGCAAAACCTGGGTTGGACCACAGGTACACCTTGCACAAGCATCATTGGCAGCACTAATTTCAAGGCAGGCTTTCTTTTTAAAGAATTTATGTACAGAGATGCTACTTGGCCCATTGACAGCTTCTGCTGGGTCTCCCAATACAGAGCATCCTCAGCTGTGTTGTCTGCTCCAGTCCTTCGCTCATCCCATCCTTGTGCAAGGCTGCAGCACAGGAAAGGCGGAGCAAGGCTCTCACGCCCCCGAAAAAAAGCCCAGCCCTTCCTAGGATGCCTGGTGCCTGGCTGCAAGCCCGCAAGCCCACAAGCCGCCGACAGGAAGACTTTCGCTGCTCCTGAAGCATAACTTCCCATGGCTTCCTGCCACTCGCTGTCCCTTGTAGCTTATATGTAATGACATTTCACAGATCCTTGTCCCTGCTCAAGGTGGTCCAGCCCTGCCAGGATACCTGTTTCCCCTGGCTGCAGGAGACAGCAGCTCCTCTTTTTCCTGGGAGCCTCCAAGATGCCAAGCACCTTCCCAAAGCAGATCGTGGTGGGCTTGGGGAGGTGAAGGCAGGGGCACTGGGTTGACAGAGATGCTGAGACACTGTCCTGGCCCCGCGCTTGGTGAACACAGGGTGCTGACATCTGGGTGGGATTCAGGACAGTGAGCAAGGGCACTGGGACAGCCAGGCAGAGCAGGGGGCTTATCCAGAGCTCACAGCTGCTCTGCCCATTGCAGCCTCATGAGAGAATCATTTCCCTCATGCAGCACCAGAAGATGCTTCCACAAAGGTCAGGGGCATGGCAAAGATTTGCCTGAGCAGCATTGGGCACAT
Source organism: Grallaria varia (assembly GCA_013396735.1). Classification (NCBI taxonomy): domain Eukaryota; kingdom Metazoa; phylum Chordata; class Aves; order Passeriformes; family Formicariidae; genus Grallaria; species Grallaria varia. The sequence continues at coordinate 883,431 of VWZG01000460.1, forward strand.
ACTGCTGGTACCCCCAAACATCCCTGAGTCCCTGTCATGTCCTACCTGTGCAGGTGGGGATGTCTGCTGACCACTGCTGGGAAGGCAGGCACTGCAGCATGCCCTCCCCTTGCCGCTTGAACCCCTCCTGGCACCCAAACATGCAAGTGGAGTTGTAGCTGAAGTTTCCGTAGGGATGGCTGCAGTTCATGTGCACTCCCTTGGGCTCCAGCTCAGCACACTGCACAACTGGGAGAGACAGGGCACTGCCAGCTTATCAGGAGCACAGGGAACTTGCCCGCTTTGCCCCCGAACAAGGCTCATGCTCCCCAGCAGTGAGGGAGGGATGGGAGTGGATGGCTTACCATACTGGCACTCAGGGCCGTGGAAGCCGGGGTAGCACTCGCACCGGTAGCTCCCAATGGTCTCAACGCACTCGCCCCGCTGGCTGCACGAGGAGGGCTGGCAGGAGGCTGCACACACGGAGGATGGTCATCAGGAGCTGCTGGCCACCCTGGTGGTCCCCAGGCCACCCAATCCAGGTCTGGGCCACAGTCCCCCTACTCACCCTCGTAGCACAGCGCCTTTTTCTTCCGACTGCAGGGCTCGTCGTTCCACTTGCCTGACTGCTGTGTCCGCTTGATGTAGATCTCCACACAGTCCTGGTTGGAGCGGCGGTTGTTGGGCTCCCCAACTGCCCAGTTCTCTGCCTCCTTTGTCAGTGCCTTCTTGGTGCCCACCCACGTCCAGACACCTCCCAGCTTGCGGATGCCGATCCAGTAGTAGCGCTCATGACGGGGCAGGTTCTCGTTGAGGTACTCAATCTCCTCCTTGTTCTGGATCGCCACCAGGTCAGTAAAGAAGGTCTGGCAGTAATTCCTGGCCTGCTCCCACGTGTAGTCCCCTTGGTCACTGTAGTAGTACTTCCAGGCACCCACCTCCTCCCACAACACCATGCCTGTGAGAGAAGATGAGGTCTGGGATCAATGCAGAAAGGATGGAGCCAGGTCAGGGATGGGATCCCTTGGGACATGAGGGTGGGTTAAGCCTGGCTTCAGGGCCAAGACATGTCAGTGATTAGCTGAACGAGGGGATGAGATGAAGGGACAAGTGTGGATGAGAATGGGGCTCTTAAGGGTACAGGTAGACCTGGGTGGATCAGGCATGGCAGAAGGAGCTGAAAACTGAGTGGGACGGCACAGGGATGAGGAAGGTGGGGGAGACAGGGTGAAGGCCGAGACCGAGGGCAGCATGGGATGGGGCAGGCAGAGGGCAGGTGGCAGAAGAGCCCCAAGTGGTGACGCCAACCCCTCCTCCAGCACAAGGATTGAAAGCCCAGCCCCATGGCCCTGTTCCCCTGCCCACAAAAGTTTCCCAAAGGGGAAAACCTCCCCTTCAAGACAGTTCTTTAAACACAGTTCCTGCCTTGAGTGCAGAAGTGTGCCACTTCAGTTTTCTTGCTTACACTGCTAGAGGAGAGTCAGATTGGAGCAAGGCAGAGCAACAAGTATGCCCTCACCCCCAAAAGCATTTGGATCCCAACCCACTCATCTGAGCTAGAGATGGTCTGAGGAGTCTTGTAAAACTCAGTGTTGCAAAACAAGATCTTACAAAAGTCAAACTCACGTTCTGGTCATGCCCACCAGGCAGAGCAAGGCCAGAGATTAACTGGAACCCACACCCAGAAGTGAAGGGCACTTTGCTGAAACCCTGCTCTTATTTACTGCACTTCACACCACAACTTTATGCAATCAAGGGGTTTTAGCCACAAAAAGAAGCTTCCTCCCTTCTCCCCAGAAGTAGGTATCTCCACAACAGCTGAAAGTGATATGGGCATCCTGTCTTCATTTGTGCAGAAAGTGAGATGGGAATCAAAGTTTGCTCCAAACAACCAGCCTGGGGTGCCCTGTGTCTCAGAAGAGCATATCACACTGTGGTTATACAGGCAAAAGTCTGGGCATCACAGATTAGATGCAAATTTAAGGCTCCTCAAGTCTAATTAGAGCTGTACTTTGGTGAATAATTATATATTTTTCTAAGTAAGTTCCCATAATTTGTTTGGTTTTCCTTCTGAAAGAGCAAACTATTCACTTTGTTCAACAAAATTGAAGCTGACGAAAATGTGGTTCCCCACAACAGCCCTCCACTTTACCCTTTGGGAATTTGGGGCTGCAGGACAGGAGCTCAGGGTACCTTTTGGGAGTCTGCCCCATCCTCAGTTCCCACCACCCTCCTGCTGGTCCTCACTGCCTCCCCAGCACAGCTCAGGGCAGCCGCCTGCTACACTCACGCACCTGTCACCAAACTGAGAAGGACCAAGGAAGCACATCCACTACATGCCCATCTTTCCCAGGCTCTCTTATTTTTTTCCTCCAGCTTCACCAGTAACAGAGATAGCACAGCTCATCTCCCCTGCCTTATGTTACCTCTCCCTGCCCCACCTGGAGCTGAGCCGCCAGGTGGGTGCTGTTTTCCTGTGTTTCAACCCCTTGGCAGTCCCATTATCTCTTCGCAGGGTGATGCTTAGCACCCTCCACACTCAGGCTGTCTTTGTATTTTTGTTTTCCCCTCAGAGCTAAATCTTCAGATTCCTCCTAACACTTCTGCATTTGCCTCATTTCTGTTCCTTAGCTCAGTCACAGAAGGTCCTTTAGAAAATAGTTCACTGAGGATTTCCAGGGACAGAGCAGGCACCAGCAGGTTTTGCTCCGTGCAGCGCCAGCATGTGAAGGAAATATCCTACAGGCAGCAAAACCAAATTATTTTCTACTTTGATTTCTTCTCCTGATGTTAATTAGCAGCTCTAACTCCGTGTGGTGCTGCCCCAGCTGTGCTCCCAAGCCTTGCACCTGTGGGTCCTGTGCCCAAGTCCGTGCCCAGCTCCGCAGCATTGGCATGGGCGTAGGCAGTGGATAGAGCAGCTGCTGCCTTTCTCCAGGTCACAGTACAGCACATCAGCTGCCACGCTGCATGTGGGGAACCAGACACCCTGCGGGGACCCCAAGCATGGCCGAGGCCTTCCTGGGGGAGTGTGGACTGCCTGGAGGATGCTGGCTGGAGCAGACACAGCCCCCTCCCAGCCCAGGAGATTCTAGCCCTGGAGCTGGCAGCCGTAAGGGATAGGACTGATGACCCTCCAAAATAACACTGCTGCCCTTCTCCAGTTTCCTAGACCTGCAGACTCCTCGGCAGCAACAGCGTCATGCTGGACTTACTGAGTGGGCGGCAGGTGACTTACCCCACGTGATGGCAGCAATGCCCAGGTAGATGCCATGAGATCTCAAAGTCCATGTCCTCCCAGCAGATTGCAGTCCCACAGCAGTGCCCTGATGGAGGGAAACGTGAGCATGCACGTCCCAGGGGCCTCACGCATGCAACCACGCTGCTGCCAGGCAGTCCTGGTGGACATGAGGGCACGTTGCTTGTGCCAGCTCACACGCAGGCACAGATGGTGCTGCCAGCCAGGTACAGCTCTGCTGCAGAAAGGGCCTCTGCAGTGAGGCACTCTGGGGAGCTGTGCCTGCAGCACAGCTGGGCAGTGGGGGAGACACTGCCAGAAATGCAGTTCAATCCTGGGGAGCCCCTAAGTCCAGGACATGTCCTGAGGCCCCCCACCCCTTCCCACCCATCCAGGGCTGGCATCTGCCTCTGCAGTGGCAGTGCCCTGTGTGCATGGCAGCGCTCTGTGTGCCTGGAGTCCCCTGGGCAGGGTGTCTCCAGAGCAGTCTCCCACAGTCCCTGACAGTGGCACTGGTTCCTCTCAGTGCCTGCCCACAGCCCTGCCCTCCTCTAATCCCCTTTTCCAGGCAGACCCTGAGACATCCCCAAGGAAAGAAGCAGGACCTACCATGTTCGTGCCCAGATGCGCCTTACGCAGCCAGCGACAGTGCCAGGCGTGTGTGGCTCTCGGTGGGCAGCGGTGCTCACACTTCCTCCGAGCCTGCAGAGCATTGCTCCCTGCCCATGGCCTCTTCCCGTCCCACCCCAGTCCCACTACCAGCCCACATCCTGCCCCACACTGCTGCCTCCCCTACCACAGGTCTCTCCCATCCTGAAAAACCCTTCTCTCAGCCCAGGGCTGGAGGGGAACAGTGGGATCAGCACTGGCCGTGGCCCTGGTGGGACTCAGCTCAGCACCAGCCCCATGGCATGGGAGCTGCCATGGGGATGTGACAACTACAGGAGCTGACCCACATCCAGCCAGGATTGCCTGAGCCCCCCAGGAGATGGAGAAGGGCCCCTCAGGAAGGGTCCAGCCCCAGCCCATGGCGCCCAGGCCACCAAGACCTCTCTGACCCACCATGTCCATGTTGCAGTGTCCACGCTGGCGGTCGGGAGACAGAAAAGGGATGAGGTGTGATGAAGTCCCACGGGGGCTGAGTGGGAGCGTGGCTCGCAGCCGCCCAGCTCATGTGCTGGGTGCTTTCCTTGCTCGCAGGCTTTTTGCTCTGGCTGTGAATCCTCCTATACTGTTTATGAACACTTACACAATGTATTTTCCTGTCTTTATCTTTATGAGAAAGGTCCAAGAATATGCCAGTGAAACTTCCCCTGACTTGTTCACATCCATTAGAAACTTCCACTAGAGTTTCAGGAATATGCCTAATTGTGTCCACCTCCCCTTGGATCATTCTTGAATCATCATAAATCTTTCCTAATCCCATTGTGCCCATAAGTAAAATTGCTTTGGCAGCGGTTTCTGCAGAAATTACTCTGCTCACTTCCAGTTAAAGCCAATCAGGAGCCATGCAGGTCACATGCATTTTCCAGTTCCAAAGAAATTGATGCTGCTCTACCGGGACTCATTCTAAACAAAAGGAGGAACCCATCCCACTAAATTCATAACCCACTACAATTACTTTATACTTGGCCAATACAAATGAAGCTCAGTTCCTGTCTCTGGGTATCTTCCTTGCAACACGTTTTACTGCAGTTGTATATTTTTATGGAATTGTTGAGGATGACTCTGTATGTCCAGTAATTCACGAGCACGCACTCTCCAGCAGCTCATCTGATGAGGGTGGTCAATTACAGCAAGGGAAGAAGCAGCCAAGCAGGCAGAGAGGCTGGGGAGCAGCTGCTGGGACAGGAGAGCATCTTCAAATGCTGAGGATCACCTGGCCTGGGTGAGAACTGCCTCTCCCACTGATAAGACTCATAATGGGACTGTTTGTGGGTACACAGCCCGAGGAGAGAGCAGGCTGTGCCCTTGCCAGTTTCACTTCTTCTGAAACCCAGTATGGTAGGGTAGAGTAGTAGAAAAAAAATATTCCCACCTTTATTTTTGTAACTACAAATAGTTTCTGGTATTGCTTTAAAAACAGAATCAAGGTGGCTGAGACTCAGAGGCTGCTGCTGCTGCAAAGGGCAGTATGTGGCCAAGTTCAGAGCTCTTTCTGGGGGCTGGTATCCCATGCCCAGAGGTACCTGGGATCAGAAAGGGGGTCCTACATGGCAGGACAGATACTGAGGGTTGCTTTGTAGGTAGTGGGGAAAGGTACACATGGTAGGAGGGAGAGAAGAATCAAATAAGCTCTGCTGGAAGCTGGTTAATCACTGGGACCCCTCTTACATCTCAGATGGTTTCCAAGATTGGCTTCCCTGGAAGGGATTCAGGATGCTGCAGGACACATGCTCCCACTGGGTTCCTGCTGCCTTGCTTACCAAGGAAGGGCCTGTCCCTGCCCGAGTAGCACAGGGATTTCCCAGGTGGTGAGGTGGTGAGTCCTGTGCCCCCAGCCAACCCTCCAAGGCCTGACCTCAAGCTGCAAGCCAGGGCTTTGCTCAGCATGGGCTCGAGGGAGCAGGTACAAAGACACTTTCTTGTGTCACCTCCTCACTGTCCCTCTGGACCCAGGGATCTGGAATGGACATGTGCCTCCTTTGCTGTGCCCCGGCACTGAGAAACAGACAGAGGTGATGCTCTCTCTCCCCTGGGAGCCCGGCCACAGGCTCCATCTCTGGGGAAGGGCCGCATATGTGTGTTGTTTACAGCAGAGGCTCCTGCCCCACGGTGGCACAGCCTGTTCCCCTCCTTGTGCAATGTCCCCGGGCAAACCGCAGAGGAACCGAGTCAGCCTGACACAGCCCGTCCGGCTCCGCTGCTGCCAGCGATATAGGGAGCATCTTCCTGCGGAGCCTCCCTCACCCCCAGGGAGGGCTCAGCACTCCACTGGAGCAAGGAGGCACCCAAAGGTACCCCTTTGGGAGCGTACCATGGTACTGGCGAGGACCCACACTCCTGGGGTGCAGCCCTGCTGCTGCCATCCCTCCATTCCCCCTTGGGGACTTGGGCAGCTCCTTCTGAAGCTTTAGAGCCATCTCCTGAGCAGGGGAACGGGTTGATTCCCCCCACCACCGGTCCCCAGGGAGTGTTTGACCCAAAGGGTGTCCCTGAGCTGCAGGGTGCCTTTGGACAAGTCTCCCAGCACCATACCTGGCACACAAGCCCAGCAGCCGGATCCTCCTCGGATGGTGGTAGAGTAGAGCAGCACCTGCTAAAAGCTTTCTCACAATTTGAAAGTGTTTGGACACAGGGCGATGCATTGGGAGTTACACCTTGGACTTGAGGGGTGAGATGGTTGCAAAGATTAGTCAGGACCAGAAGGAAAAGGATGCTTCCAAGACAGTCCAGGGTCAGTGGTACCCTGCACCCCCCACCAACAGGGACTTTGCAGCACTGGGACAGCCCCGGTTGTGGAATATAGGGGTAGTTTTGGGCAAATCACTCCTGCCCACTGCACCCTCTCAGAGATCCTTGTTAGATCTCAGCTGTAGGACAGTTCTCTGCCTACTGCCTGTCACTGCCAAGCCAGTGGTGCCTTTTCACTGGGCATCATGGCCACTCGGGTAGCCCTGCCCATGTTGCCTGCTGGCTCCCTGGCACCCAGCAGCAGCCACATGTGGGTGGCAGATAAAGGTCTGCCAAACAGGATGCCAAGGGCGTAGGTTATCTCACTGCTTGTGTGGTAGGGCATAAACAAGTGACTCTGCCCACCTGGGGAATCCCAGCACCTCTGCCCTGCCAGTGAACCGGGGCATAGGGTGGGTTTGGGGTGCTGAAGTACAGCTCCAGGGATGTGCCACATCCAGGGGCAGCCCTTCAGCCATGCAGGCAGTCCTTGTCCCAAGTGACAGCAGAACCCACCAGCCTGCAGAGCTGCTCCTGGGAACAGTGATTGCAGGCCACCACCACCCCGAATATCACCAGTGCTTTTGTCACATGCCCAGTTTAATGCAGAGATTTCAAACTTCTCCTGTCTCACAGAGCAAGCCCACAGACCGATTCCTCTGTCTGCCACCTCTGTCATCCACTGTGTACTATTGCCTGCTCTCCTTTCTGGCCCACGCTCAGCACCAAAAGCTGCGTCTCCAGCCAGGGCCAGCCTCTGTGGAGCAAAAAACATCCTCTCCTCCAGCCAGGAAATCCTGAGGCATCCCCTCTGTCAGGCACTGTGCCCAGCTGTGTTTTCCTCTGAGACAGAGCCTCCTTGAGGACATCCTTCATCTTTTGGCAGGCCAGGGCTGAGCTTTCGTCTTTTTAAGAGTTCCTCTTCTCTTTCCCACCTTCCTGCTGCAGCACACAGCAGTTTGATGGTTTCTCCCCTGGGATATTGGTTATCCTTCTTCTCCAAGGAACTACTCTGTCATTTGACTTGCCAGTCAATTTAAATTGCTAATTTATTATCTGCAGGTAGGGCAGGCACTGGCACTGGTTTCAAAGTCTTTTTTATGTCTCAACCACTTTGCTTTCATGGATCTACAAAGTACCTTGTCCATGCTGCCCATGCTGTTGCAAACCACTGGGCTGTGCCCTGTGCAGTATTCCCTGGGTGTGTGGCCCCAGGGGATGGGGTAGCCCCCTCTGAATCGCTGCTGCTGTGGCCATCCAGCTCTCCATGCACAGTGTCGGCAGCACTTGCTGAAGTTGGCTCTCCCTAAGAGTCCTGAATTTTGGGGCAAGCCCCTGCAAGAAAAAACAAAAGCTAAAATAACAAGGGGAAGGATGTTCCTAACCATTTGTGGTCACCTTAGAAATTAACTCCTTTTCCTCTGACCTCTTGCAACTCTGCTTTAAAGAGCAAGATGGTCACAGGCATCAATTGAACTGTGCTTTGGTCATGGGCAGAGGGGTTTGGGCTCCTTCACATCTGAATAGCAAAAGCAAACGGTCTTTTCTGCACTTTTCTGATAGGAAATGGTAAGGCAACATAGGGAGTGCTTTCCTAGCTTATTTTTATTTTTATTTACCCTTGAATGGAAAAGGGTATCTTTTTTGCAGAGAGACATTTTGGGAGGACTCACTGGCCCAAAAGGAGGTGAGGCAGGACCTTCTGCCCCCACCCATCCCTGCTGTGCTGTGGGGATGCGGCTGGCCCCGCACCGTACCTGGCTCCTCCGGGCAGGGCGGCGTGCGGGGGCAGCTCCCCGGGCTGCCCGGCTCCGGCCACAGCTGCCAGCCCTCCTCTGCCGCCCCTGCCGCCGTCACACCATCGTCACACGGAGGCTTCCTGGTGCTCTGCAAGCCCCAGAAACGCGCTTTGGCTCCAGGGGCGCCGACGTCCTTCGGCAGAGGCGTGGGGCTGGGAGCAGCGTCCGTCCCGACGGGCAGCGGCGCGGGCGGCGAGCGGAGCTGTGCCGGCTGCGGCGTCTGTCGGCTCTGCCGCGGCGGTGCCGCGACGGCACCGTGGGTGTGCCGGGCGCTGCTGCGCCGTGTCCGCTGGCCGGCAGGCCATTGCTCTCCACGATGAGCCGGAGAAGCCCCGCGCCGGGGAAGTCCATGATGACCACCCCCCAGCGCACGGGCTGCCCGCCCCGGCGCCGCAGGTGCTGGTAGCAGCGGGGGTTCACAATGCGGGCCACCTCCTCGGGGCAGGTGAAGAGCCCGTTGCCGGAGCAGAAGGTGAGGTACATGGTGGCGGGGTCCCCATCAGCCGCCTTCTCCAGGTGCCGCCGCACCCGGGCCCACTTGCGCTCCAGTGACAGCACGTTCCAGGCGTCGCTGATGCTCAGCTGCTCGTAGGGGATGCCCAGCACCTCCCGCCTGAGTGCCTCCAGCACCACGATCTTCCCACGTACCTGGCCCAGTGTCGGCATCTCCTCCTGGCACCACATGCAGCCCTGTCCCTCCTCCAGCAGGCAGCGATGCAGCTGGGCAGCGAAGTCAGGCCGGGAGAAGACGGGCAGCTCCTCCTTGATGCGCATCAGCACGGCCTCGCCGGGGTGGGCGCGGAGGAAGCGCAGGGTGCGGCGCAGGACCCCGCGAAGGCTGGCCCGCTGGAAGGTGCAGAGGTGGTAGACACGGAGCTCGCCCCGCGACAGCTTGCAGCGCACGTCGAGGAAGCGGATGCCAGCGGCCAGCTGGGCCTCCAGGCCCCAGCTCTGGCACCGCAGGCGCCGGCCGCCAAACAGGCTCAGGGAGTCGTGGGTGCCAGGGATGGAGAGGCGGGAGAGGGGCAGGGTGTCAGGGAGCCCTGCCATCCAGTCAGGGCAGTAGGCTGCTGGCTGGGGCACGCAGTCGAACGCCGCGCTGCGCCGGCACCATGTCTCCATGCCACCAGGAGAGCAGGCACCCCAGAGCCTGGCTGGCCCCCCGGAGCCCTGCCGTGGAGGAGAGGCAGACGATGAGCAGTGGGAGCACTGCACGGCTCCCATACATTCCGACACCACCCTTCCCCAGTGGTATCCCCACCATACCATGAAACCCTACAGCGTACCACATGACTCTACACGCTGCTGCCAGTACTTCACTGTCCTGTCACACCGTACTGTCCTCTCCCACCCTCAAGCACCTGCCTCAGTACCCCCGAGCCCCTGCGTGTCCCAGCCTCCCCCTCCTGCACCCACCTGGGTTTGCCTGTGGCTGCAGAGCGGAGCCCGGCAGACGGGGCGCACGGCCGTGGGTGCCAGTGGCACACTGGCAGGTAGAGCGAGATGCCAGCCATTAACCCAGTGACATCCATGACGCGCGTCCTGCCTCGCAAATGGCACGTGCGCCGGGGATTCATCCTCAGACCTCAGCCAGGGGCAGCGCTTGACAGACACACCAGGCTGGAAAACCACCTGGCTGATCAGGAAAGCAGCCGTTCCGGCCTCTGCCCCTCCCTCCCCAGGAATCAGGACGAACGGGATCTGGTGCCGCAGGGCCCCTGGATGCTCCCACGGGAGCGGCTGCACAGAGCCCCTGGGTGCCCATATGCTGCTCCAGCACCACGTCCTGGTGGCACCTGGGCTGCCCTGGTGATGATCGCTCTCATCCCTGTCAGAGGGACAACATCCAGGCAGGGACACAGTGTAGGGGGTCTGTGCTTGTCAGCACATCCCAGGACCTGCTCAGCGACAGTTCCCCGGGAACTGGGCTTCATCCCCTTGTTCCTCAAGCACCAGTGGCTGCTTCACACTGGAGTTACTGCGAGGCTGCCCGGGGGGACAGAGCACCTCCTGCCCAGGAGACACAGATGCGGGGCACCCCGGTAGGCAGCACACACTGAGCCCACTGGCTTTTGGAGAGGCGCCGCCCGACAGGTCACAGACCCTTCTGAGCACCCCTCCGGGTCACATCCCCTCCTCCGGGGCTGGGCGGGCACGGCGGTGCTCAGGGGCCGCTGCCAGCGCCGGGCTCTGCCGCTGCGGGGACAGCGGCTGGGACACACCAGGCGGCACCTGCCGTGCGAGCTGGGGCCGAGCGGGGGTCCCGGGGCAGCCCCAGCTCGGGGGGCAGGCACCCTCCCGGGGCACAGGCTTGTGTTCGGCTGCGGCCCGTGCGGCCCCGCCGGAGCAGCATCGTCCCCGGGCACCGAGCCCATCCCGGCGGCGGC
>VWZG01000460.1:895235-946735 GCA_013396735.1 Grallaria varia
GCTGGGCGGCTCGGGGGAGACGGGCCGGGCGCTGCTGCGGGAGCTGCTGTCCCGGCGGAGCTTCGCCCGGGTGACGCTCATCGGGCGCCGCCGGCTCAGCCTGGGAGAGGAGGCAGAGGCGGCCGTGGTGCGGAGGGTCCCGGGGCCGTGCGGGGGCCGGCCGTGTTGCGGGGGGTCCCGGGGCCGTGCGGGGGCCGGCCGTGGTGCGGGGGGTCCCGGCGCCGTGCNCCTGCTGACCCTGCTCTCCCCGCAGGACGGCTTTGTCCGTGTGGACCGGGACTACGTGGCGCAGGCAGCAGAGCTGGCGCGGGCAGGGGGCTGCAAACACTTTGTCCTGCAGTCCTCCCAGGGAGCGAACGCGCAGAGCCGCTTCCTCTACCTCCGTGTGAAGGTGAGGAGGCAGCTGGGGTGGGCTCCCGGCGCTCCTGCAGCAGTCGCGGAATGCCGGGATGCGAAGGAAGGAGCTGAGGTCTCAGGGGATGCAAAGGGCTCTCGGGGTCCTGGTGCCGTGGGACAAGGGCAGGGGCTGGCTGGACAGCTGTGCGAATGGTTTCTAAGCAGCACAACACCTGCATGCGGCGTGTGTCCCCCTCTTCAAACCCAGAAAGACTCGCTGGGGTCTCTAGCCCAACCCCAGCTCCCCAGCCTCAAGCTGCTTCACAGCTTGGTGGGGAGGCTCAGGCCTATGTCCAAGTGAACCGTGAACTGTCCAGGGCCGGAGAGCCCACAGGCTCCTCCGGTGGGACAATACCTATCGCCAAAGCTTGTTTCCCTGTATGTTGTGTGCTGCAGCTCCCAACGCCTGCTGGAATCACAGCGTCTTGTGCCGGCTGGATCCATCCCCAGGCTGGATGTTGAGTCCAGATGCTCTCAGGAGCAGCCCATTGCAGTTAACATGATGGTTGCAAGGGTGCGCTGCTGACCCGCGCTCCGTGTCCACCGCGGACACTCGGCCCCGCTGCCTGGTCCTGGAGAGCTGCTCCCTGCCTGGCCTACTGCAGCTTTGCACTGCCGTTACTGCAGTCCTGCCCATGGATCAGCAACTCTCTCTGCCCATTCGTGGGGCAGCAGGGATGGTGCTTGCTGTGATCCTTGCCCTCTTTCATCCTGCCCGACTGCTCTGACAGGGAGAAGTGGAGAACCTGGTCCAGGCTGTTGGGTTTGATCGCTGTACCATTCTCCGGCCAGCGTGAGTAACCTTGGAGGAGGGAAGGCAGAGGGCTTGGGTGGGGTGGAGGGTTGCCAGGACAGCAGGCTGGGAGATGGAGAAAGAGAAAGGATGCATAAAAGGAGGGAAGTGAAGAAAGCCACCAGCTGCAAATGCAGCTCATGGATGAGCAGATTGCTTCCCAAAGCTGAAGAAAGGAAGCTCTACAGTTTCCCAGGGCCAATCCCAATGCTAGTGCCACGAGCCGTGCAAGGACAAGAAGCTTGGGGCACATAGGTCAGAGCTTATCTCTGCCTGGACCTTGACCTTATGGTGGAGGAATACTCACTTGTGTCCTTTCAGCTGCACTGTGCTCTTGCTTCCTGTTAGAGCTGGGATCCTGCTTTGGGCAGCACAGTGGGGAAAGGAGTTTAGTGTAAAAAGGCTCAGCTCAGTCACATTTTGTGACCCTGCCAAAGCCCCAGAGCCCATGGGAGTTTAGGAAGCTGGTCTGCACCCTGGTGCAGCTACAGAACCCAGCCTCTAGCCTTCCCCTGGGGGTGGTTTCAGGCTGACCTACCTTATCTCCTCGCTCTGCAGGGTGCTGCTGTGCAAGCGCCAGGAGTCCCGGCCCTTGGAGTGGATAACTCAGCAGTTCCTGGGTGTTGTGGCTTGGATCTTCCCCACTGCCTACTCAGTGCCTGTGGAAACAGTGGCCAGGGCTATGGTGGCCAGTGTGCTGCAGCCAGGCAAAGGGAAGGTGGATGTGCTGGAGAACAGGGCCATCCATGAACTCGGAAAGGCAGTGCCACAGGGCAGATAGAGTAAAAGGAATGGCAGGAGAGAGCTTGATTCACCATTCAGGTGCTCTTTTGGGCTGAGGATGAACGCACGCATGGGAGAGGTGCAGGGTGCTTGCATGGCTAACGTGGAGCCAAAGGTGCACTTCTTTGCACAGTGGCTCGTTCTGTCCAGGGATCAAAAACACGGGTGCTGGGTGAGGAGAAACAATGCGCTCTGCTGCCTGGATCCAGCACCCAAATGTGTGTAGGAGTGTTGTAATCCAGGCCTTGAATAAAAGCCTGTAACTGATCTGTTTGTGCCGGCTTTGTGTTGAAATTATGTCTGTCACCTGCACATCAACAACCCAGCCTTATCTGTCCAGATTGTGTCTTTTAGTGACCCTTCAGGGAACACACACAGGGGAAGTGGCCCTGCAATAGATGCACAAAGGAAAGCAGAAACAGCTTTCAGCTGTCTGTATGGAGGCTGCACCTCACAGAGCACACGGTGGCACCAGTGCCGCTTGGATAGCGGAGCTCATGGATGCTCAGCAGCAGATGCTGAGGCACCTGAGGGCTGGCTCTGCTCACAGCAGGTCTCTGCAAACAACACAGCCTGTCCTCACTGATCTGCTCAGTGCAGAGGGAGTGCTGCAGGGACGCAGCTGTTCAGACCTGGGCTGTCGCTTGGTACCTGCGGTCACATCAACACCACACAGATGCTTGTGTTGACTTGAAAACACCTGTCCCTGCATGTCCCTCTGGGCTTTCCTTATGGACACAAATGAATGAAAGCTCAGCCCCACGTTCCTGAGGGCACTCTGCATGTGCAAGAGCTGAGGCACATCTCTGAGTGGTCTTCCCCTGCCCCACACTGCCAAGATACTGGAAAGGGAGCAGGTTCCTTCTGTGGGCATGGAGCAGTGCATTGTCCCAGCTGCAGCTCCAACTGTTCTCAGGCCTCCTGCTCGGGGTCGAGGAACTTGGTGGCTCCACAGCTGGGATGCAGGACTTACGTGACTCCCAAATTCCCAGCTGGCCAGAGTCCCAGTGCTCCGGGTAGTGCTGCTTTCCAGGATTTTCTCTGACCTCACCCATGGCTCCTGTGTCAGTGACTTGGATGTGGCAAATGGAGGGAGCCTGGATCTCATCTCTGTCCTCTACACAAGCATTTTAAACACTGGACAGGACCTCAGAAATTTGGCAGAGGCAGTGAGATGGTGCAAGGCCTGCACCCGAGTAAATCCTCAACCATGTGTGGGGCTTAGTTCAGTGGGACCACGGAACCACAGTTACTGCTCAGACTGTCCTAGTGGGAGTAAAAGTTATACCTGTAGAGTAATATTTCATGTGCAAAGGGAAATGAGAGGTGGCCTGGTCAGACACATCACACAAGTCTCAGAGGGGTGTTGAGCTTATGGAACAGGAAAGCTGTTCAGGTGTGCACCACTGGGTTACACAGGCATAACGTGCTCCAGCGCCGAAAGAGATTTTTAAAAAAGGGGGTGTGCTTATATAGGGGAGTGGAAATGAACACCTCAAAGAGTAAGACCTTAAAAGAAGTGAAAATTGCATACAGATGAGAGAATGAAAAAAGAATGCAAGCTCTGGAAATTTACGGATGAAAGGCAAGCCTTTCCTCAAGAAGACTTGAGGAAAGCATCCTAAAGGCATAAAAATGAATTATTACTATGTGAGAAGCAGAAAGCGAGCCTCAGGGACAGGATGTGATCAGGCTCTATAGGAAGAAAAGAGCCATCACAGAAAAGCTTGATGGGTTACTTGCATTGCCCTTTGATGTGAAGGAGCTCACGCTAGCTCATTGCTTAGGGGACACACATTTGCATGACTGTCCCAAAGCACGTGGCAGGGGGGTATTTTTAACCGCATTTTTAGAACACATGGTTAAAAATCTGCCAGAAGGAGTGCTCAGATGAACTGCCAGATGCTCTCCTGGGTGAGAATTGCAGTGATCCCTTTACCAAAAAATCAATGTTGTTAAATATGTTACTAGTTTTTAAAAAGTTCCAGTGGGAACCAGGAAACTGCAAAGCAGCTAGGCTGCCTTCTATTAAAGGCATGTTGTTAGAAAGGATAATAAAGTCTGGAAATAACAGGGCCCAGGATAAATCGGGTGTAATGGGAGATTCCACATGACTTTTGAGGGGGCAGTTGCAAGACACAAGCCTAGAGCGCTCTTGGAGGAAACCAGCCATTGTGTACACAAGACAATCTGGTCCTCAGAGTGCACTCGGATCTCCAAAAAGCTCTCCCAGAAGGGCTCTTAAAGAAATTAAGCTGTCGTGGGAAGAAAAGGAAGGTCTGTGTAGTTTCTTATTGGAAATATTTTCTTAGCACTCTAAAGCCTTGAAACACACAAAACAAACATTTCTTGCTGGAGAAAGGTCTGTGGAAAATGCAAGCTATTTCTGTGTTGCCCTTGTTTCTGCTCAGTAGTGCACAGTTTCTTCTTCAATGTTTCAGCTATGTCTCTGTGAAAATGCACAACTGCAATCCCAGCACACAGTATAACTTCCTTATCACCCTTCTACATGGAGTTTCCTCACACATTTTGGACCTCAGTTCCCCGGTTTGCCCAGTGCACTCGTTAAACCCCCACTCCAGAGATGTGGACGAGATCATAGAGCGTCAGTCACTGAACTACAGCAGAGCCATAGGAGCAGGCAATCTGCCTACCTAGGGCTGAAAGGTTAAAGGAGGTAAAAGTCTTTAGGGGACAGACCCAGTTCCTCCATGGTGTCTCACTGGGCTCCTCCAAGCAGCAGAAGGTCTGCAGAGATGGAGCCATGGCCCTGGTATGCCTGGCATGTGTCTACTTTCCAGGGGCATGTGGCCCTGGCTGCAGCTGGGAGGAGAGCACGGAAGGGTCTGCTGGGCAGGATTTGTGCAAACTGCCTGGTCCCACAGACCCAAAGACCTCCTGGGCTTCCGATGCTGACTTTATTACTGAAGATTAATTAGAAAACGTAACTGAATTCCCAATGGCTCAGCAGTGAGCACAGGGCTATGGGGGTTTCCCATGTGGTCCCATGGCCCCACTGTCCTTCCCAGCCCTGAGCCGTGAGAACTGCCAGCACCTCTCACCCAGGGGGTGCCTGGACAGCTGGCAAAGCATCCTGCAAACAGCATCACGCTTCAAAGGAGATTTGCAAAGCAGTCTCTGAGCTGGCAGTCAGTGACCTGGCACTCAGTGACATCCTGGTGACATCCCTGCTAGCAATTGTATGGCCTTGACACGCTCTCTGACCCCAGGGGCAGTGGTACAGCCCAGCAAAGGTGCAGAGCTTGCAAGGCTGCTTTCCTTTGGAGAGCAGGGGCTGCACCCTGTCTTCTGGGAATTGGGGCCGCTGAGTGACCCCCGATTCAGGTGAGGCACCTCCATGCTAACAAAAGAGTCTCTTCCCAACTCCTCTGGGTAAAGGGTGGAATGACAGCAGCCTGGAAAGGAGTAAAGAACCTCCATCCTCTGCAGCTGCCACTGTTTCTTTCCCCTCTCTGCAAGACACAAGGGAGGCTGGTGGGCACTTCAATGCCAGCAGTGGGAAGGGCAAGCCCACCAGACCCCAGGTCTGGTACCCCTGCCTGGGTTCATCTAGAGGGCTCTAATGAGTCCAAGCTCAGGCAAACATCATTCAAGCATCTCATCCCTCTGAAAGACTGTACTTTTTTTTTTTTCATTCAGTTTCCATTACAAACCAGCACAGAGCCAGCCCAAGGTCTCCAGGGAGGCACGATTTCCAACAGGCTTCCAGCTTTCACTTACTGCACTCACACGCTGAAATGCAGACAGTGTCTTACCGCATTGTCCCAGAATAGGTCCAAAATCCAGCTGGAAGCCAGAGCCAGGCACAGCTCTGACACAGCTCAAAGAACAAAGAGGGGCCCAGGGCTGACCTTAAAAGTAGCCCCAGGCTGGGGGGCAGTGGGGCTGGTCAGGGCAGTGGTGGTCATTGGTGCCCCAGGGTGTAGAGAGCCACATTGGAAGCAAAGTTCCTATTCCCAGCTCTGAGTGTTAATCAAGGCACTCAGATGCAGGTTTTCAGACAGCCAAGGGTGGGACCCAGCACATGGCAGAAATTCAGGGCTGGTTGTGGTCACCCTGCCCACTCCAAGTGCTGCTGAGCTGTGGTAGAAGTGACTCTATTGCAGCTGGTGGCTGTAGCTCAGCCTGCCCCTGAGCAGCCATGAGAGGGGCCAGTGATCCAGGGCTTTGGCTGTGGGACCCCTCAGAGCCAGACTGATCCTGTGTTTGCCCCTCAGCAGGCATTCTCACTTGTTGGTGCTGCACCTACACTGTGCCCAGGTGCCTGGCTCAGGCTGGGAGAAACTCATATTGCAGATGTGTTTGGACTCATCAAAGTCACTGTTAGATAAAAAGAGAACCTTTACTATGATTAAAAGACTTATTTTTTTCAAACTTACATGGAAATGAACTCGTTCTGGAACAAAAGTCACTGCTACCCACCAGCTGATCGCCACTCTTGAAGCTGTGGATGCTTTGACAGTAGCCATAGCCTTAGAATTAACAGCAAGACTTCTTGGAGGAACTTTTATTTTTCTGAAATTACTAATTTTCATTGGAAAAAACCTCACTTGAATGAAGCATTTCTACCTGACTGTCCTAAACACTGACCTGCAGCCTGATACGTCATTAAAAGAACCACTGTGGGCTTTCTGAAGCACCCCCAGACAGCAGCTCGGCCCTCCCAGTTTGATTACCTGATCTCACCCCAGGAAATCCAGGGTTTTTTTTCCCCACTGTGTGAGCGTAGAGAAGAGAAAACAGAATGCAGAAGCCGCTGGGGCCGGGGCCAGCTGCAGCAGGCTGGCCGGCATTGGTTACGGGGCTGGCGGGGCTCCAGCTCCCGCCGCTATATAGGAACGAGACGGGGAGCTGGGCTGCAGACGGAGCCACTGCTGCCTGGTTTAGCCATCACTCACACGCTTCTCACAGCCGAGGAAACTACAGCCTGCCAAGATGTGCAAAGGATTAGCAGCGCTGCCCCACACGTGCCTGGAGAGGTGAGAGCGGCCAGGATGTGCGGGATGCCAGGGGGCTGCCTCCCCGCAGGGCTCTGCCGGGGCGGCGGGGGGCACAGCAGCTATTCCTACAGCACCTCCCCTTGATGGACATCTTTTGGGGGGACTGGGATTATCCAGCTCTGAACTGGGAGGGAAGGGAGGCCTTCTGGAGGTGGCTCATTGGGTGCTACAAGTGGCTGGGACCCTTACTGGGGCGAGAGCTTATTCAGCCCCAAACTACCCACTCGGATTTAGGAATCTCTCTGCTGGGGGAATTTGGGCTGCCCAAAAACCACCCCTCCACCTCCGCTGCTCTGAGCGGGAGTGCATTGTCGTCAGATCTTAATATTTGCAAAACATAGATGAGGGGACGAGGGAAAAATAGGAGGAAAGAGGTTTTGCCTCAGAAAGGCAAAACCAGCCCTGACTCAGAAGTGCCTCAAAATCCTCTTTAACTGCCTGTGTCTTGATCACACACGGATTAGCCCGACCTGGCCCCTCTCATGAGGCTCAGTTCTCTTCAGAACACCAGCTCTGCCTGGGTTGTGGCACTCATCCTCATCTTCATCTCTATCCACCCTGGTGCTTGCCTCAAAACGTGCCCCTGATGGTGTTGGTGCTGCCTCCCAGGCTGCTCTGAACCCCTTGGGAGTCCAGGCAAGCTCCAGCCCCCAGCCATTTCCATGGGGACTGGAATCTGGGGTCTCCCTGCAGGACACTTGATGCTTCATCTAAGGAGGAAGCTTGGGAAAAGATTATATATGTGAATCCCCCAATGAAGATTCTTTCATGGCTGAAAATGCCTTAGTGCTGGTTTTTGGACGAGAGTGAGGGGACATTCACTGTCCTGCGGGGAGCTCCAGAGAAGTCCCAGCTGAAGTTGGGGCACTGGTGGCTGATGCTCCTTGCCCAAAAGCAAGACAAATTCCCATCACAGGCACAAGCCGGAGTGTGGGCCTGTGACAGTTTCTTTGTTGGCAATGTGCCTTTGGGCCATCCCCATGACTCCATGCTCACCTTACCTGCTCCCCTGCAGCCTCCTGTGCTATGGGCAGCCAAACAGCACTCTTCCAGATGCGGGTGATCCACATGTTTTTCCTCTGCTATCCCCTTTGTTGTCACTCTTTTGATAATTCCTAATACTAAATTTTCTTAATAAAGATTTTCTCCCCTTGTTGCTCTGCTGGTACTTTCATCTGTTGTGCCTTCAAATGCTCAGTCCTGAAGGCAGCCTCACTTACACTTCTACACGCAGAGTTCGGACTGCGTTAGTCCCATGTGCATCACTTCGCATTGCTCTACAAGGCATTCCAATAGCTGCTTCACTGCCAGTCCCATGAGACCTTCCCACAGATCCTCACAACTGTCCCTAAGTGCTGTACCCAAGGAGTGCAATATCTGCTCCTTGGCCACTGACCCCCTTCTCCCCATGCATGTCATGTTTAACAGCACAGTCCCAGCCTGCATTCCCATAGCACCATCCCCACATTTGTGTGCTACCTTTCCCATGCTGTCATCCATAAGATGACCTTCTCCCATGCAGATTCCTGGTGTCTGGATAGTCCACCCAAGATCCCCTGCAGACCCAAGGAGCTGGTACCCACTGAATCCCCACAGCACATGCTTGCTGTCCTCTTCAGAGAGGAACGACAGGTTGGAAGGAATCTCTTCCTACAGCCAGAGCTGCCTTGACTCCTCTCCAATAGACCATATTTGTCCATGTGTCCACCACAGATCTGACAGAGCTGCCGCTGACATGCCCATACAGCATCACACTTGAAGTTTTATGCCTCCTTGAATCCCCTCTGGAGCCTTTTTCCCCTCAAGGGGCATTTGCTCTGACACCTCCCTGCCCTCAGGCACAGCAGCAGCACCTTTAGCTTGCAGCTATAGCTTTAACTCCTTTGAGCTTCTATTTTTGTTTTGTTTTTAAAGTTGGAGTCTCTCCTGGCCCTCCCCAGCAGCCTTTTTGCTCTTGATGTGTTTGACAGAGCCCATATTTTCTATTAATGCTTCTTGGAAGCAGCTTCTCAGACTTTTTCTTGGCATTCTCCCATCTGTTCTCACACTTAACCTTCCACGGTTTATGGTCCTCTCGCTCTTTCTCGCTTAGCCACAGCTGGGTTTTTTTGAAGGATGCCTTTTTGTTTATAGCTGCCTTTTTTACCCTGCTGTTTAGCCTTCACTGAAGCCTTGCTTGAAAACTTGTAATCCATCTACTACTGGAGGACGCCAAGATGGTGTCTTTAAATAGCTCTTCCCTCCCTCAGCCTGCAGGCTTTCAGCCCACTCCCGTCCTTCCTTTAAGCAACCTTCCTCACCTCTGCTGTCTCCATGGATTTCATAAAGCTCCCACAGCCAGGACTTGCTCTGGTGCAGAGGAGAAGGTTCTTGCGGCTGTCCCCACATCAGGACTTGCAGGGCTCCAGCAGGGTGGACAGCCACTGGTGGTCCATTGACAGCCAGGGATGGAACCACAGGATGAAATGGGATGGAGCCATCCAAAGAGCAATGGGGCTGCAATACAGATCCCCCAGCACAGCCTCTTTAATGTGAAGGCTGTGGGGCTCAGCTGGGGCTGCTCAGGAGTATTAAGGACCTTTGAGCCTGAGAGATGCTGGCCGTAAGCCATTGTCAGAGAATGAGAATTGGAGAGGAGGATTTTGAACCAGGTCTGAGCATTATCCAGGAGAACACTTGCTGCTGTGTGAAACTACCATCAATTGCATCCAAACCTTGTGTGGGTGTTGGTTCATCCACACCAGGCCAGGGGGGTTCCCAGGTCTTGCTCAAACAGAGTCCTAATCCTGTCTTCGCACCTCCTTAAGTCATCACGGGCTAGATTTGATGCATCGTGGTCCCTCTGCTCCCAGCATAGCTCGTGTTATCTCCCTGCTTGCTCGGGACCCCCTCACATCCACCACAACCCCTTCCCCTTTCTCTTCCCCCCTTGTCCTGCCAGATGAACCTCCTGTGATCAGGCACTTGGTCCAGTTTCCTGAAGGGTGCACAGCACCCAGCACCCGCAGCGGGTTGGCCATGGCAATATCCCCAGCTCTACCCTCCCAAGTGCTGGGCTGTGGCAGGGACAGACACACGATGGTAACCAGCATTTCTACTCAGCCCCTCTGTGAGAGATTCTCCCTCAGCTCATGTGTCCACTTCCCTGCCACAGGCACTGATGTCTGGGAAGGCAGAGCCAAGGGAGAGGCTGTCCTGCCCCATCAGCTTTCCTGGGCCACCCTCTGCACACACCCATAGCTTTGGGGGCTGCAGCTCCTGCCCACTTCACCTGCTACCCATCACGGCAACTGTGCCCTCCCCCTGGGTCAAGGCCATGCCATGGCTTTCCCTGTATGGCAGTGCTGGCCAGCAGGGCGCCAAGGGGCACCTGAGTCTTGCAGGAGAGCCAGCCCCAGGCACTGGACATCAGGAGAGAGCTCTGACTCCAAGCATTTATCTACATTTTATTTCTTTGTTAGAGGGAGCAGGACAAACACAGCAGCATCCCTCTCCCAGACACCTCAGTGTGGGAGCATGGTGACCTCATCACCCTTTGCCTGAGGTCCTGGTCTTTCCAAGATTCAAGTTTTCTCAGAAGCACTAGGAATAGCAACTGTCCCTGTAGCTGCTGATGTTTTCCATGCAAACAGTTGTGTTTCTGGGTGCGTGCTGCCCCGTGCCACACACCCCCCACGGGTGGTCCATGCAGCCCCAAACTGAGCTGCTCACTCCACCTGGTCCTGCTGTCTTCTTTCATGGAAGAGAAGCTGGTTAGAGGCAGGTTTCTGCAGATGAAGTGGGGGGGCAGCTGGCAGGGGGCAGAACAGACACTCCTGCAACAGGTCTCAAAAAGTCACCCATGGGGACTGGCGGGTGGAAACCAAAACACAGAGAGAGTTTTATAAGGAGGGAAAAAATTAAAGGAATTGAAATAAAATAGCAGACATAGCAAGGGAGCGATCATCCACAGAGCTTGTGAAAACAAACAGCAGAGAGGAAAATTGTAGGGAGCCCTTAAGCCAGGGAGCTGCAGCCAGACCTTGCCAGCCACACCAAAAGCTGGCTGTGAGGAGCAGCGTGTCCCCTTGCTCTCCTTCACCTCCTGTACCAGCAGGATGACCTGGAAGCCACCAAATGTTACTGTGCCAGGGAAAAGTTCTACCCTGCAAAGATGGGGCTTGGAGGGGGTCTGTTTTCAACCCTTTTTTTCGTCACTCTTATGCAGCACACCTCAGTGTTCCTGCAAAAGCTCAGATTGCTCCTGCTACCACCACTGAGCTGCACTGCGGGGAGCCTCCTCGGCAGTTTTAGAGGCTCAGGATCTCATTGTAAATTATATTGCACAAAAAGGAGCATTTTGGGAGATGACTGGGCCTGCTGTAAAGCCTCAGGACCCCTCTGTCTCTGCATCCTCCAAACAGAGGTCTGAGGCATGGCCTTGAGACAGCGGGAACTGGCACACAGCCTTTGGCAGTCAGAGTACTTCAACTTCAACTTCTTCCCCCTTTGCTCCCAGGAAGGCAGCACCCAGGACATGTCTATTTCCCATTGCAGATATAGGGCTTATATAATACTTATATATATGATAAATATATATATATATATATATGTATCTATAAGGGTGCCCTGCTCTGAGTGCCATTGGCAGTGCAAGGCTGGTGGGCACAGAGTGGGACTGGGCTCAGTGGGGCAGGCACTGCTGTGCACCCCAGCAGAGCACCCGCACAGCCTCCTCCCCAGAGGCAGCTCCTTCACCTCCTTACCAGCACTTCTTCAGGCTCATCACGACAGAGATGGAGTGCTGCACACACGTCCCTAATTCACCATCAGAGCAGCCCGCCAGCTTCGCTGATACAATTATCCCAGCCACAGATGGGGACAGAGCAAAGAGATCAAGATCAAGAGCTGCCGCTAATGCGGAGCGCACGGTTTGAAAAACCACAGCCAGGCACAGCTTTTACAGCATTAGAGTCCATTTGTCCCTCTGTAATTAATTACAGAGCTTTGTACCCCACCAGCGGCTGTGCTGGGGTCCACATGGGCACAGGGCGAATGTCCCCACTGCCCCGTTCCTCTGCCTGACCTGTCTCTGCTCCTCCCCTCCTGCAGGGCTAAGGAGATCAAGACGAAACTGGGCACACTGCTCCAGAAGCCGGACTCGACCATTGACTTCATTATCCCGTACCCTGAGAAGCCGGAGAAGCCACCCAAGGCCCAGAAGTGAGTACTGTGCCAGGGTGGGCTCTGCGGGCACCTGTGCCCAGCCAGTGGGGAGGATACAAGCCCTTTCAGGATGCAGAGGAGCTGAAGCCCTGCTGTGGGAGGGCACAGCAGGCTCCAAGTGGCAGGCAGCTCAAGGCACGCTCCTCATGGCCCACCTGCTAAGTACAGGCTCAGGAAGTTATGTCAGGGCAGCATGAGACATATCAGGCAATACAGCTCTATGGAAACTAGATTTCCCATGGAAAATCAATTTATTTTTGATGAGATTTCGTGTTATTGGATAAGGGTTTTCCCAGAGCATATGGCACTTGGACTTTTCTGCGTCACCTGCCTCAGCCCAGAGGTGCCAGCCCTCACGGCCATCTGGCTTTGGGATGAAAGCGTGTCCCTGAGCTGGGTGAGTGACCATATGGTGTGATGCCTGGCTCTGGGCAGCTCCGGGGTGATGGCACCTCCTCACCTTATTGCCTTTGGCCCGAGCCACTGCTCTCTGGCACCAAGCTGGTGTATAGTATTGGCTCTGTTTTACCAACGTTAATTGAAGCACATGAAACATTCGTTATTTTGCCTGCTAATCCAGGCTGTGGGGGGTGATACGCAAGGGGACACTTGCCAGCACAGTGCCTGCTAACCTCAGTGCTGCCTGGCAAGGGCTGCCTGGGTCAAGCAGGGCAGACAGAGCCCCAGTGGATGGTGCAGTTTGCACTGTGTCGCTGCCATGCCCCAGGTGCCTCTGTGACAGAGACACATTTGTCCCCATTAGCTGACCCCGCAGAAAGTCGGAGAGCAGCCTCAGTCCCCAATGCCTGGAGGAGTTGTTTTCTCCTGCACTGCAATGCTGTGCAGCCTCGTCATCACTCACCTGTCAGCATCTCGCTTGCTGTCAGTATCATCCCTGGGACATTCAGATAATGGGAAAGTGAATTTGGTCGTTTCCAGGAAATCTGGATTGTGTTGGGTTGCTGCAATGATGCTTCCCCTAACGGGGGTAAGAAATCACCTGATAGGAACATAGGGGTGGGAGGGTGGCGACAGGGAAAGTGGGGCAAGGAAAGCCTTAGCTCCTTGATAGAAGGGCAAGTGCAATTCAAGGTCCAGAAAGTGAATGATCAGAACCCCAGTCATGGTCCTTACTGCTGGTTGCTGGCAGTTGGATGACAGGTAAGGCTTGGTACCTGCTCTGAGCAAGCCTTGCTTTCCTGCTGTTCCCCTTGCCCTGCTGGAGCCACATGGGCAGCATGCCTGGGCAGCAGCACCTGCACTTCCCCCAGACCCATCGCTGAAGCAGCAGACTGTCGTGCCCATGCTCCCTGGGTTGCTCTGCTCGCCCAGGGGGCTTCAGCCTGACATGTGGCCCCTGAGGCAGCAAAACAAGTTGCACAGGAGCTTCCCTTGCCTTCCGGCCAACACTGGGCATTGCCCCGGTGGGACACAGGGCAGGAGCCATGAGCCCAGGGCAGCTTGGTCAAACTCCCTGGGACTTATCTAAAACAACAAAAAAACCCCACAAACAAAAATTCCCTCAAAACTCTTTAGTCACATTGCCAGCATTGCACTGAAAAATATATTTAAAAATAAAAAAAAAAAGGAGGAAAAACCACGCAGCTGGAAAACACTGGAGGTTTCCACTGGGAAGGGTGCCGAGGCCATTGTCCTGCCCTGCCTAGGGGCGTGGGAATGGGGCAGGCAGGCTATGGGAGTGGAGGACGCTGACCCCAGCCCCAGCAGCACAGGGCCGGAATGACCAAGCCCCTGTGCCCCTTGCCAGCAGGGAGCATCCTTCCTCACCCCAGCAGGAAAACAGGGATGCATCCCAGCTGCCTGCAGAGCTCCTGCTCCACCCTCCCATGCACAGGCAGTGAGGTGAGGAGGAGACTTGTGGCTGCAGAGGAGACTTTCTTTGCAGGTCAGCCAAAACACGGAGGAATTTGCCTGCCCAGCCCCATTCTTACCTTCCCTGGCACTCGGCTCTCCCCAGGAGGAGGGCAGTCATGCTGTGATGCAGCAGCATCCCCATTCCATCCCCAGAGCATCACCTTTGCTCTCCAAGTCTCTGTAGGTTGTTACTCCATTTCTCCCCACTTTTAAAGGGATTAGTTAAAAACCTGGAGCTCAAACTGGGGCTGTGGGTTAAACACAGACCACATGAGCTTTCTTTACTCTCTTCAGGCCATCACCAGAGGAGGCTTTGCAGTGGCGTGATTCCTTGGAGAAGCTCCTGCAAAACCCATGTAAGTTCACATTCCCCTGTGACTGGTCACCTCCCCTCTTTCCACATCCCCCCTGTTGCTTGGCCCCCTTTGCACCACCAGTGCTCAGCAAGGGCTTGGCCCCCCACAGATGGGCTCGCCAGCTTCCTCAGCTTCCTGCGCTCCGAGTTCAGCGAGGAGAATGCCGAGTTTTGGGTGGCCTGTGAGGACTACAAGAAAACTAAGTCCCCTGTGAAGATGGCAGAGAAGGCCAAGAAAATCTATGAGGAATTCATCCAGACCGAGGCACCCAAAGAGGTCAGTGTCCATGGGGCAGGAGATGGTGCTGGGAGGTGTGAGGCTGCTGCACTGTTGGCCTCTATCCCAAAGAAGAGTGAGGGCTGCAGGGCACCTTATGCTATGGCTGGAGGTCTTGGAGGGCTGTACTCTTGGCAAGGGGCAGCCCCATCCCCATGTACTACATTCCCACCCTTCACAGCCCTGGTGCCCCTGTTTGCATGCTCAGCTTCTGCTGGGCTCTCTTCCTGCCATGGGTGCCTCCAACACATTCCTGTCCCCCTCTTCCCCACAGAGAGCTGACATTAATTATAAGAGGTAATAGTGTACAGTAATCCTTCTCCACAAGTTAGCTTTGCAGCAGGACAGACTTCATCCTTACAACTTTGCCACTAGCAATTCCTCCAGAGAAATGAACCTGCTTCTGTCCCTCCTCACACCCTTTGGTTGTTGGTGGGACAGAGAAGGTGAGGGGAAATGCCATCATCCACCCCTCCAAAGGCAAGGTCCCCATCCCTCTTACACTCCCATCACAGGTGAACATCGACCACTTCACCAAGGCTGCGACCATGAAGAACCTGGTGGAGCCATCATCAGCCAGCTTTGACATGGCCCAGAAGAGGATCTTTGCCCTGATGGAGAAAGACTCCTTGCCCAGATTTGTGCGGTCGGAGTTTTACCAGGAGTTAATCAAGTAGCAATGTGGCAGGGCTGTGCAAGGCGTCCCCACTGCTTCTGTCTAAACACCCGCCCCTTCTCCTACAGCTGCTTTGCTTTCTTCATGCCACCCTAGAAGAGCGCCCAGGGCTTTTGCTAAACATCTCTCCCCATGCTTTGGATTGTCAGATGTCCTGGTGTTTCCTCTCTTAACGTCTCCTTCCTCTCCCACAAAAGATCAATTTGCAGAAATTCCCTGGAGCTGGGACCTGCAGCCCCAGCTTTACAGTGACCAGGAGCCACTTTGGCAGCTGGCACATCCCTGGCGCTGCAGAGCTTGGCAATAGCTGAAGGCTCTGAGGTGCCAACTCTGCATTCTTAGGACTCCTTAGGACATGACAATTTTTGTCACAGTTTTGCCCATACCACTGGTTTGGCCCAGGCTCGCTCCCTCCTCCCAGCTTGCCAGAGTGCTGCAGAGACTGTGCAGGTACCCTACAGGCTCTTCCCTCCCTGGTCAAGGCGCAGGGTGAGACACGTCCACTGCCTGATTGGCATCATCTTGTCTTCAGAAAGCAGGCACAGTGACAGCTGTACAGGGACAGAGGCATGGCAGGGACAGTGTGACAGTTGAGCAGCAGGGATGGCAGGATGGCAGGGATGGCACAACCAGGAGCCACATGGCCACATGCTCCAGGGTGCCCTTGGCTGGCACCAGGGGTGAGCAGAGCGAGCCTGCAGCACCTCTCCTCCAGCAGCTCCGCACGGAGTCAGCTGTGAGACAGCCTGTTTGCTTCACACTAAAGACAGTAAAGAGAATAAAATGAGATCTGTTTGTCCAGAACACCAGGACAGTTTAGCAACCCAGAACTGCTCTCTCCAACCTTTGCACAACATCCTGAGCTCCCAGTCCACAGCCTGTGCCATGTCCCAGTGCCGGTGCACAGCCCCTGCAGGGCTGGCATCTCGGTGTGCTCGGATGGCAGCTCTGGGGGTTGCTGCAGGGGTTTCTTGCTCCAGTTGCTTCTCTCTGCAATAGGCATGCCAAGGTGATACTTCTGCACAAACCCAATCAAGGGGCATCAATCAGAGGAGGGAGGAAAGTCATGCCGGGGGGGAAAAAAAGCTGCAATTGCAGCTGTTCAGATCCAATTTGAAAAATACAAACCTGAAAAACCAACCCAAACTTAAAACCATCATTGGAAATACGAAAAATAAACCCCTGGATTCTTGAACAGATGCAAACTGCTGAGTTTGTGTAGCCTGCATCTCTCTCTCCTGTCTCCTCCCATCTGCCGAGGACATGTGTTTTCATAGGCTGTTTCTAAAACGACCAGCTCTTTTCTAATGAATGAAAGACAGCCCACTGCTAACAGAATAAATCATACCTGAAGATGGGGCAAGGGCATATATGAAAAGCAGCTGAGATCTCATTTCAGCCTCGAGGCAAATGCGATGAAACCCTGCTCAATGAGGCCTCTGTTTAATCCCTGTGATAGTTTCCTGGTGCAGCATCCACTGGGTCATGGATGGCGAGGAGCTGCTTCAGCCAGCAGCCTGACAGATGCCAACAAAATAACCCATGTCTGTGCTGCCTCTGGGCATCCTGGACCAGCCCCCTTCCCCAGGCTGCTCAGCCTCACTGCAAGCCATGGGATTCCATGCAAAATGCAGTAACATAAACAACGAGTTTGCCAGTCTCTTCAAGACTTTCAAAATCTGATCAAAACCTCACCAGGCCCAAATATTTACATGTTGTCACTATGGTGATGAAGAAAAATACATCCCAAGCTGCAGGAAGTGGGCTATGTTTTCTAGGCAGGAGTGGGGAGCCAGAGAAAGGATGGAGGCAGCCACAAACGTGACTTCTTTAAAAAACAAAACAAAACAAAACAAAAAAAACACAAAAACCACTGGAGCAAAAGGTCTGGGAAAGTTGGTGCTGGAGCAGCAGGGGTGAATGCAGGGGGTGGCTTGGGTGGCCCCAAAGAGCCCAGCAGAGCCCATGAGCAGCAGGAGGGTCCCATCAAAAGGGCACAGGATCCCCCAGCAGTGCCCACTACTCAAAGCAGGGGAGGCAGGAGCAGGGCTGGGCACAGGATGGGGGGGCTTGTCCAGCCCCTCTGCTGCAGGTGCTCCCCCACCTCTGCCTGCATGTGCTCCCTGCACTCTCCCAACATCTCCATGAACTGGTGTCAATACAAGCGGGTTCAGAGTGTTCAAGCTCCTTATTTACAGCGTGACTCAGAAATGCAAAGCCAAGCAGGCTTCCCTGCAGAAAGACCTAGATCTTTCATTTGTACTTAATCCTTTGGCAGCTATTTCCAGATTCCCTCACATGTTTCACAGTTAAATGCCACCACCAACACTATAAGGTCGGGATGCTGCTGGAGGCTATCTTGCTATGCACCATCAAAACCTGAGACATCAGCAGCTGCAACAGAGATGCATGGGGCAGGGAGAAGGTATGTATGTGCTGAAAAGGAAAGTGGAGGCTGGATTCAGGAGAGATGAAACAGCTCTACTGGAAATCCCTCCCTGGCTCAATTTCTGCTAAAATGATGGAAGTGTACTTTGGGGGCTGCCAGTGATCTACTGGGTTGCCATAAAATGTGGCCCCTGAAGCATTTTGGAGCTCTTGGGAAGTTGTGTTTGTGTAGAAGGGTCATTTGTCTAATTATTTGGGTAGGCTCTCCCAGAAAGGTGGCAATGCCTGTACCCAGCCCATGGCCCAGCTTTCCACAGGCCCAGAGGTATTTACTATTGGGCTGATACCAACCATCATATTTCTGATAGGAAACACTTTATGTATTTTATCACTTTTACTCTCTTGAAATATGGCATATATAGCACTATACACTCAACATGTACATCTGTATTCCTATAGTCATATATAAGTACACACACACACACATACACATACATACATACTCGTAATGTGGGCATCTGGGTCCCCTGTGAGTCAGAGAGTCAAAAAGCAGAATTTCTGGATATTGTGCTTGGAGTCCATCACAGAGATGAGCGTGTGTGGGTTTAGTGTGGTCTCAGACCCTCTTGAAGGAAACCTGGCCATCTACCCGAGTGAACACGAAGATGCAGCCTCCAAAACGCCCTCTGGAATCACCCTGTGCCTGGAGCCCCGGTGCATCCTGGCGCCTGAGCTGGCACAGGAGGCAGGTCTTGTGCTCGCTGAGGGACCCCAAACCCTGCCGTGGGGCAAGGCAACCCCACGCTGCAGCCAGGGTCCCCAAGCACCAGGCACTGCCTCCATGCCTCTCCGGCGCCCACTCTGCCACGGGGACATGTGGAAAAGGGCTCTCTGCAGCTGCATCCCTGGGATTAGCACTGGGGGATGGTTTGCTGGGCGTTTTATGGTGACTTCAGTGACCAGGAACCTCACATCTCACCAGCCATGGTGTGAACAGCTAGCTCTTGCCCTGCATGGTGAGGTGCTGCCGAGTCCCAGCCTTGGGGACTGCCAAAGCCTGCAAGGGTTGAGTGTGTCCCAGGGCTCATCCAGGGTCCCCCCAGGTCCCTGAAGGGTGCTGAGTGCTGTGGCCACAGTCAGGAAGGGGAAACAGCTGCTCACACCCATGAGGAGGGTTTTGGTCTGAAGTTCTCTGTGTAATTTCCACTAGAGATCTTCATGTGGGGAAGACGTGAGGCGCTGGTGTGCAGAGGAACTGGTTGTGTTAACCCATATTCTTGTACCACTCAGTAATCCACAGCATAAACATGTATTTCTGCTACTATCTCCATGGACTGTTCATTTTGTCTCTTTGCACTGAGGGTGCAGCGTTTCCCTACCCTCTACAGGACACTCCCAAAACTCGTGCCCGAAAGTCCTGGCAAGACCAAAGGCCTCTGAGAGCTTCTGCTGCAATGATGTGGTGGTGGCTCAGTAAACTGAAAAGGGAATAAAAGTATCACCCCAGGAGGCTGATCCAGCACAAACTGCCCAGGGCCAGTGCAGCACAGACCCTTGCAGCCCCACTGCCTGGGTGCTGCCTCTGGCTTTGGCTCACAGGGTCAGCTCACACTCCAGGAGCAGCAGCCATGGAGCCCCAGGGGCTGAGCAAGGGCCAGCCCTTCTCCCCCCACTCAGTGTCTGGGCCCAGGGACAGGTTCAGCTCTGAGCTAAAATGTGTCCCCCTCTGGAGCTTGGTTGGGAAAGCATCTGCAGCAAGGAGGGGCTCCTTGATGTTCCCCACTCCAAAGCTGTTAAGGGGTGCCTCACACTCACCCCCGACCCTTGGAAGGGATGGGTGGTCCTGGTGCTGAGCTGGTGTCAGGCACAGCATGGATCCCCAAAAGCCCCATATCCCCCAGGGTCATTGTGCCAAGAGTGTACGAAGGATATAGTGGCTGTTTCATCAGCTGTTTCATCTTTCTGTGACTTAAAACAACCTCTGAGTGAAGCCACATGTAAAACGACTCTTTAGAGCAACCTTGGCCAATGAATTGGATCTTCATGCATTTTCTTTGGTTCACCAATGGCATTCTAGAAGGGACTAACACAAACATTTTTATTTAGAATGTATTCATCATTATTTAAATATCAATACAGTTTTTGCAATAGTTATCAAGAGTTCCCAGTACCAGGGGAAAATAAGACATAGCCACATGCTTGGCTATGTTCAGCACTTTAGCAAGCCTCTCCATCTCTTAGCTGAACATGCAGGGCAATACGTGTTAGTACATTGAATAAATAAAGCAAATGTTAAAAAAGAGGTTTCTCTATGGGCCTGGAGAACCACAGCCTCCTCCTGCCATGCCAAAACTCCGGTGTGAGAACTGTTGTCTGGACTGGGAAGCAGAATGTGGAATATACAGTTGCCAGAGCAGCAATACCTAATTAAGGAGAGACAAGGGCTGGGGCAGAGTGAGATAGATACCTGGTGCTGCAACCCAAGGCAGCAAGTTCTGCAGCTGCTTCTTGTGCTTTCAACTGCAGGTCAGTGCCAGTCCCAAAGCCCACAGTAAAGGCCATGTCTAACCACAGTGATTAAAAAATAGGCTGCCTTCTGGCAGAGTCCAGGAGCAATAATGAGATAGACACATTCCTCCTATCATCTTCAGGAAAAGTGAGTCATGCTACTACTGAAATGGAGACTCACATAAATGTCACTATAAAAGCTGGGCCTTTCCTCCCCAGCTGTTGTGGTCCTATTCTGTCACAAACTGCTCCATACAAGCCAGAACAGGCAAACCTGCATCCAAATGGAACTCCCAGAGTCAGTCTGTCAGTCTAGGAGAGAAGGAACATGTTTCTGTTCTGCTCAGCTAAACTATTTTAACCTGGGAGCATGAAGGTCACAATTAATAATATATGAAAAAATAAACCTCCCCCAAAATAATAGCTCTTTGTAGCCCTAGGAAAGGTTCTTGGCCAGCATAAACGTGATGCTACAGAGGGAGCAGCAGCCAGAGGGAAGAGCTTCCCTGTGGTGGTGGCTGTGATGATCGAGGGATGCTGTCTTGAGAAGTTTGGGTCTCCCTTGGGAGAAAGAGCAGGAGCTTGTCCTATGCTTGATTACTGCAATGCAGCACAGCCTGAGCTCTGAGCAAATATTCTGGACAGCCTAGACATTTGGGAGCTATTTGAAGAGCTAAGGACCAGAGCAAGTCCTTTCCACCTAAGCTTTTTCAGATTACAAAGGGGAGATCACAGTCACCAGTGCTTCCCTTGGCTTCCTGTCTGCCCTGCTCCTTGGCTGGGTGTCACGGAGTGACACCACAAAGCTGGTCGCTTGGCAGGGTGTGCCAGGGCTGAGCAGGAGCTCCCCAGCACCTTCCTGGGCTCGCCAGACCTGCAGTGACTGCACCCAGCCTTCCTGTCAGACACAGACCCCAGCACTCCTACACCAACGGAGTCAGAGGAGGGTTTGCTACACGAACTGAGCCTGGATTGGGTTACAAATGCTGGCTGTTGCATGACATGGGATACAACTGGGACATTAGACAGCTATTGGAGACAGCTGTTGCTTCATGCCAATGAATGCTTTTGCTGCCGTATACTCTTGCGAGAGCCCAGCCCGCACCTGCCTCGCTGTAGGTTCAGGCGCACTGAGAGATGATGTTAGAGTTGCAGTCTAAGGTGTGAGTGTGGTTTCTTTTGCAGTTTTCGGGCCCACAGCCAGCCCCAGGTGGGCTGATCAAGTCCAGGTAGTAAGGGGACTTGAGGAAACGGCGGTAAGAATCCTTTTCCATGAGGGTGAATATTTTTCTCTGAGCCTCATCAAAGCAGGACAGTGTAGGCTCCAGCACATTGTGGCTCGTCTTCTCCCGTGTGCATGAATCCAAGTTCACCTGTGGGCCAAAGGGACAGCGTAAGCAGAATTTGTCCCAGAAGTGGCTGGCATAGGAAAGTGGAAAAAATGCTTGGTGAGCAGTTGTCTGAAATGGCTGTTTGACACCCTGTAGCCTTGGCAGAATCTGTGCAGCTGGATACCAAAGCATCCCTACTGCCAGAAGAACTGTTGGAGAGACTGACACACATCCCTCTGGGATGCAGCCAGCCAGGAAACTCAAACTGCATGGGAGCAGCTGGAACACTGGGAATCATAGTCCTCTTGGGCTTCTGACATTTGAGTGTGCATGTGGAATGGCCATGTGGTTGTAACTAAACACAGTTTCTCTCTATCCAAGTTAATAGAAAAGCAATAAAAATGACACAATTTCCTTGATAAAAAGCAGAGAAGCAGAACCCTTCCTCTCTTGTGAAACTACCAATCTCTTCTTCCCAGTACTGCTGGCCTGGTTCAGAATTTAGGGTGATACCTTTGCCCAAGACATGTTTTGTGCACATACCTCTTTCGTGGCCTGCACTGAGATGAACTCATCATAGATCTTTCTGGCCTTGGGGCTGAGCTTGGCTGGTGACTTGGTTTTCTTGTAGTCCTCACAACTGACCCAGAACTCGATGTTTTCCTCACTGTACTCAGATTTGAGAAAAGCACGGAAAGCAGCCAGTCCTCCTATGGATTGTTTAGAGGAAAACCAGATCAGGTAAGAGTGTTGATTCCTGAACAGTCATACCCATGAACCCCAGCAAACAGTGATGAAATGAATGAGGAGCTCCCCTGGGTCTAGCAGTGGGGACAGCTGCTGCCTCCACGGCAGTCACTCATGCGTGCTGAGAGAGGCTGGAATTCAGTCTCCTGGGGATGTCACACGTGGGTCCTCAGCTGCCTGCTCCCCCACTGTGACCTTCAGTGTCCCAGGCAGAACAAAAGCAACTTGTGTGTTCCCATGAGGCCCCGAGGAGACAGCCAACACTCTCTGCAAGGTCTCAGGCCATGGGAACCATGTGAAGAAAACCTTAAGGACAACAGTGATGCTTGGAACTGATGGGAAGACAAAGTCTCCCATGGGCTCAGCTGCAAACAATATCTCCACTTTTTGATTCTGGTTTAACCCATCACAAGCTGTGTGCTCCAGTCTTGCCTTCCCCCTACACAGGGGCTAAGCCATTTGCCTTTACAAATAGGACAGCTCAGCAGTAGGTCAAAGCCACACTCATAATTCATTGGGATTGACCCTTGGATCTGAGCAAGAGGACCCTTCACCATCCCTTCCAGAGGTCTGTGTGGCCAGCTGAGATCCTGTGTGCCCCTAAGAGTCATAAGAGAACTTCCCATGTCCCCTCCCAGAACTGCTCACAGCACTCACGCTCTGCAGGCAAGCATAAGGGCCCTCTTTACTTACTCTCATGATGGATCAAGTTTTCCAAAGAGTCTGCCCACTTTCTGACTTCCTCTTGGCTAAGCCTAATAGAAGACAAAGGGAGAAACACAGGGAAGAGTTAAGGGGAGTACAGAAGGGACAAATTTGGTGTTTTTGCTCAGTACCATTAGGAAATCTTTTTTCCTGATTGTTGTAAGACTGTTGTAAGAGCACACACGAGAGACCAAGAATGAAAAATACCCCTGGGGATCCCAGGTCTAATCTACAGAAATTTTGGGTTGCAATTCCCATCACCAGACATGGACTGGAAAGGAATTCTCCTGGAAAAATTGTTGCGGAATTTTTGTTTACTTTGTGAGAGGGTGCATCTCTTGCTAGAGCACAGACTCTTACAGGTCATATCAGTGAACTCCAAAGGGCTGGTTTCTTTAATATGTCAGGGGAACAGCAGTTATGTGGACGAGAAGGGAATATGGGAACTAGAAGCAAAGAGGGGATGTGTGAACACATCCCGCATTCATTCCCCCCACCATACTAGAACATCTAGGACTCATCCATTCCAGGAGCACATCATCATAGCCTCTGGAGTCCTCTTTGGAGAGAATATCTTCTCCTTGCACCAGTGATACCCTGACAGGCTGCTCACTCGGTTTTCTGCGTCAGCATCTCTGTGCAGTTGCAGGGACCATTGCACCAATCCAGCTCCAAGAGCCAGTGATGCTGATTCTGCAATGTGTCCAGTGGCACTGGGTCTGGGATGGTGTTATTCGCCTGCCCTAGAGATGGCACACGCCATCCTACCTGTACATGCATATTGAATCACAGAAATGTTGGCCGAGAGGGATCTCTCGTTCAACCATCTTCATGTAAGGGGACTGTTAACACTTGAGGACTATTGCCACACTAGATTCAAACAAAGGTGTTCAAGAGGAACTGGGAAGCAGCAGCAGAAACACTAATGGAGTCCAGCTTGACGAAGGAGTAAATAACATGCTGCAGCCAGCCTGGGCTTAACTACGTGACACCATCTGCTCTTACCTCTGGCTTGAAGATATCTTCTCCTTCTTGCCCTGGGAAGAGCTGTAGTCACAGGAGTCTGACTTCTGCAGCAAGAAGCCCAGACGGTGCTTCATGTCTTTGGCACTGAAAGAAAAGAATCAAGATGAAGATAATGCATTACACTTCCTCTGCAGCCTTCTCACCGCACAAGCTTCTTCAGCACCACTCAGTGACACAAACACAAGTCACTGCTAGTGACTCCACTGCCGACTTTACACTTCTCGCATGATGCACATTTCTGTTTGTAGATTAACAGTACAATGTCAAGGAAGCAATTTTTCATGTTCAACAGCACCATTTTCTTGCTGAGGTCATCAGACTGGAGGCGGGGCTGGCAATGCTGTTTTCCTACTGTTTACAGTAAAAATATTGTGATACAAAGGCATCCCCATGCTGCGTGTGTTATTTCTCCTTGAGTTGATTTGTCCAGCTACCAATGCCTGCTTCTTACACCCTTACTAATCCTTTCCTGCAGCCCTTGCCATCACTCCACCTCATCACCCAGCTACAGGAAAAACAGGGCCATGCCAGGCCACCCCTCCAAGAGGCTGCCCATGACACAGAGGGAAGGGAGAAAGCCAAGGGCTTGGAGCAGGACTGTGGAGTGAGATCAGGGTGTGAGCCAGGAGCTTCACCATGACCAGCTCACACTGATTGCAAGCTACTCCCTTGCTCCACAGCAAGCTCCTCTGAGGGCGCATCCTTAATTTTGTTCCACCTTCCGGCATGCTCAGGACAATAATTTCCTGACAGCAGCATCTAGATAAGCATCTGGTATTGGTCTTGGCATCTCTGTGGCCTCCAGCTTAAGAATGAGGGGTGGGTAAATCAGTCCTGCTTGCTCAGGTACACAAGCCCTGGCCTGTCGCAGGGTGCAATGATAGTCTAAGCAGAAAATTCTTCTGCTCCTCAGATCTGAGCCTGGAAAGAGTAAAGAGGCTGTGCCACAGGGCTGAGCTCTGGCAGCTGCTCAGCCTGCCAGCACTGCTCTCTACTGCAGCCACAGCACCCTGTCAGCCATCCTGGCCACATCTTATCTCTCTGCTTGCTCAAATCCAGCACTCTGCTGACAGCAAACAAAACTCACAGCTGCTTTAGAGCAGGGTGCGTGTGGCCAGGGCCAGCATCAGGCTCTGCCCTGCCAGACATGGGGACTCTGTGCTGCCGGGCTCGAGCTGCCTGGCTCTGTCATGCTCCTTGCCCAGGAGAAGGAGACCACTCAGGTCTGCGGGAAGGCGGCAGCAAGAAGAATCAAGACACTGCTGCTGTCTGCGAGTCCCATCGCTTTCTGGGAGAGAGAGGATTATTTTAGGAATCCTGGACAAAACTATTTTTCTTTGCATTTTTTCCATCCCCCTCAAATGTTCCTGCAAATTGGAGGGGAGGGTGTCAATACTTTTTCCTTGCATTTTCGGCACTCGTTTTCATATCCAATCGTGAACAGGGAGCTTCTTCCCCAAGACGGAACCCAGCTGAGCCTCCGCATTCTCCCAGCCCACTGACAGCTGCTGGGAGCAGCCTCGGGAGCGCTGCTGAAGGCACGAGCGGGCAGAGAGGCAGCGCTGCACCATCACAGACCTGTGCAGGTGCGCATGGGCTGGGTGCGCAGGGGGTACTGTGCCACCCCGCTGGGGATCTCCAGGGCCCACAGCACCTGAAAGGGCGTACCACCCCTCCAGGAGGGGTCGTGGCCACCTTGAAGGCAGTGACCCCTCACGCTGGGCTGCGGGGCACGCTTGGGGTGCGCAGCTCCGCCGCTGCAGGAGTGCCCGACGGTCCCTGCCGCCGGATCCCCCACCCATGGCAGGGGCACAGCTTAGCCCGTCCTGATCGGCACCGCACTAGGAGTGTATGATGAGCCGCACACCGGCCCCACCGCGCTGGGCAGCGAGGGCACAGCCTGAGCTGGCCCCTCACCGTCACTGCACGCCCGGGGAACTCGGGCTCAGCCCGCACCAGCCGCTGCCGCATCCAGATCCACAGTGCCCTGGGCTGGTCCGCATCCCTGCCGGCCAGCGGACGGGGCTCTGGTCTTGCCAGCCTGGGTTTCTGCATTTGGGATGCATTTTGGGGGATAAACCTTAATTTTTATCCTGTCTGCCTTGCTTTCCCCTCAAAAAAAATCAAGAAAACAAGAATTCAGCAGCGAGGGGATTCAAAGGAGAAAAGAGGTGCAAAGCTTGCGGCAGAAGCAAGTGACAGGAATGCAGAACATAGCAATGCGAAGAGCCGCCTGTTTTGCTGATGGGAAGGATGGGTTTGCAACATAATCAGAGCCAAATGTGCCCTTTCAGCTTCAGACACAAAGCGCAATGCATCAGCGTATCTCCAGGCTAACAGGACCATTACCAGATGCTCAGAAATAAACAGTACCTTTTTAAGCAAGTGGCTGGCAGTGCAGCGAGTCCCTTGCACATCTTGCTCCCGAGGTCGGTTCAGTATTCCAGGAAAAACAACAAAGCAGGAGGCGGCAGGGGCTGCGCACGGGTCCTGCGCCGACTGCAGGACTCAGTGTGGTCTCTGAGCCAGCTGCGCTGCCTTGGCTCTGTTTTATAGCCTAGCCCAGACAGCCCAGCAGCGCTGGGTGACCCAGTCAGGAGTCAGCACAGCAGCAGCACCCGTCCCCTTTTTGCCCACCCAGGAGGAAGACGGTGACGTAGAAACCCAGACAAAGGAGAGAGTGAGATTGAAAACCTTACCAGAAATTAAGCTCGGTGTCTGGCTGCAGAGGTGGATTCTTTCAAAAGGGCTGAAAAAGCTTCAGGGGCTTTCCTCTCTTGCAGGAAGCTGGAATGGTGCAGATAGAAAACTAGAGATTTTCGGGGCGGGGGGGCGGGCAGAGATAGTAAAAAGGATTGGAGAATCAATTCTGAGAAGCAGGATGAGCTTTGCTGGTACTTCTGTTCATTTCCTTTCCTCTTCTATTTAAAGTAACCTGGAGGAAAAAAAGGAACGAGAATTTTAAACACAAAAAGTTCCCGTAATCCCAACAAATGCAAAAAATAGAGCTCTTAAGGAAAGAAGAATGTAAATTCACCAGGAAACTACCCTGGCAGTTGAGACTGTCCTGTTTTATTCTAGAGTCATGTGAATATATGCTTTTGGTGAGGCTAAAACAAAAGCTCTGAGGGGCATATCACTATTGGAATATCAAATGTGAGTGTCTCAGCACACAGATTTGGGGACAACTCATGTACATGGGTGGAGAAAAGAAACTCAGGAAGTTGGCAACACATCTGCCTTAGGTATTGGTATTACTGCAATTCTTTACCTCTTCATTTGCATCTGCCCCTAATCAAAAGCTAGACCACAGAAATCCCCGAAGAAAGATGTAAGTAAAACAATAGGCATACCTGTGCCTGCCCAGTGCAGTGCTGAGGGTACTTGGTGCTAAAGAATGAGTCCATGAGACACCTGGCTGTGGGGGTGTTTGGTGGTGGCCAAACACTGCACTGCCTGGCTCTGCTCTAGTCCCAAGAACAAAATTACTTCAGCTCTGCCACTTGAGCTCAGCCCTTGGATGGTACAGAAGGCAGCTGCCCCTCTGGAGAGAGAGAATTGGCTGATATTTATTGAGTTGCAGCTCAGCACAGCCTGTACCATCATTATAAAAGAGGGGAAAGCTTTGGGCAGACGGACATGCATATGGTCTTCTACATTTCGAGTCTTGCTCCTGCTGTGAAATGAAGAAGCTTCTGATCAGCAGCAGGCTGCCTGCCCACACTACCCACTGCTGTGTCCCCCCCTCATAGAAACCTTTCAGTACTTTGCAGAAGTTGCAGGATGAGTTTTTCCCTCCTGTGTCTCTAGAGCCTACAGTCAGCAGCAGAGACAACCCAAATCCTGGATGAGTTTACCTTTCTTGGCATATTGCATCCTCTCAGATCGTTAAATGTGCTGAAAGGCAATGCACTAATTAACTGTAAAATGCTTTTGTAGGAACGTGACTTTTGTAGGAAAGCTGTCCTGCTGCCAAACCTGAGGCAACGTGCCTGCAAATCCTACACTGTTCAGACTAAAAATCAGCTCCAGCTCAGGGCAGTGTCAAATTTTCACTAAGTGAATCCCCTTGTCTTTTTAGTGTTAATGAGTTGACAGCACTTGGGTGGATATGTAGGAAGCAACTGAGCACTGGCAGTGTTGGTGCCAGGGCTCTCTGATGTCTTTGTTTGGGCAGATGAGAAGTCAAAGGGCAGAATATGGCAAACAGGAAAAAAACGTAACTAATTATTTGCAAAATATTTAATTAATTTAATTTTAATCTCAAACTTGTGCAATGTTACTGCTGGTCATATGCAAATGTTGCACTTTAATTCAAGCAATTCCTGAGCTCAGATGGCCCACACAGTCAAAGTGTCTGCAAGCTCTAACCCTAATCCTCACACTGGCAGCCAGAGCCAGACCACTTGGCTCAGGAAGGTCCCAAAGGCTGCTTGCTAGAGCAATGAGCTTCTGTGCAGAACACAAAAATTCTGCAGTTTCTCTGCAAATTGTTGTGAAAACTGATTTAGGAATGTTACACTTCTCTATGGATTGTAAGCACATTTACTGTGTGGCTCTAATGACACTCGAATGCCGGTGGTGTCAACATAAGATCACCTTCTGCATTCCCCAACTTCTGTGTCATCAGGCTATAAACAGAAATTTATAACACTGCCATCACAACAGCCAGCCCAAAGGGCTTTGCAATTAAGACCATCCTCCCTGGACTGGGTGTGCAGACTCCTGGAAATGCTGCAGTTGAAATTTCCCTTTTCCCAGTTCATTAACACAGACTGGTTCACTCTGGTCCTCATGTGAGGAGTTTGGGCTTGCCTACTGTTTCTCCCCTAAGATGTGCTTCCCAGCTGTTGCAGTTTAATATCCTCTTAGGTGCTCCAACTGGTCCCCAATCTAAAGTACCACCTTCCATCTCTCACCATCATGTTCAGGCCTCTTCTCCCAGGGTACAGACTGTGCTGTACGAAAATCTCTTCCTCCTCCTCTCCCTGCCAGTTAGTGAAGCAGCAGCTCATGCCACGTTTTACGCCTGTCGCGTCATCCCTGGCTCGCTTCACCTGCAGCATGGGGAACTCAGCAGTGATGCAAGGCTGCAGGTGGGGGCTCCCTGGCTGGTCCATCCCCAGGCATTGTGGTGCTTTGGAGGCACCCAGGGGATCACAGAGCCAGCACAATTGTAAATGTCTGTGGTACCCACTGTGTCATTCCTCATCCCCCACCCACTTATCCCTGCTGCATCCCGCACCCCGCCTCCCCAAACAGCCAGAAACAAGGCTATAAATCGGAGCTTTCCCTCCCACCACCACATCCAGGGAAAAACGTCACACACGTCTGCTCACCCCCATACACAAGTTGTGTGTGGGATGTGTCCCTCAGCTCAGCTGCAGCCAAGAGGCAGGCCGTGGGAGGAGGCAGGGAGCACGGGAACGCTGCTTCCGTGGCCATTGCCCAGAGCCGAGCTACTGCAGGCTGTTGCCCTCCCGCCTCAGTCCCTGCCCATCTCAGAGCAGCACGCTGTGGGATGTGAGCACGCAAGGAAGATGGCTGGGCTGCATCACTGGAAACAGAGAGCGTGACACGGGAGCTGTGAGGATGTGCTGCTGGGCCACAGCCTCTCCTGTCACAGATGCCTTCCCCAGTCCACCTTGCAGAGCCCAAGTGACCCACTCTTCCACCTCTTCATGTCTCACAAAGCCAGCCAGGGACTTGGGCATCGGGCTGGCAAATGCACAGGGGCACAGGGGAACACTGGGCAAGGCACTGCCCATCTTTCCCACGGGCATCCCCATCCCAACATGTCTAGCAGATAGCATTGGTGAGGAACTGGAGCAGCTCCCACTCAACCAAGAAGCACCAGCCTGGGCACCACTGGTCCCTGAGGCTCAGGCTGAAGCCCTGCATGAGCAGCTGCTCTGGTGACATTTCTGCCCAGCTGAGCAGCCCTAGTGCCAAGCCCTGCTGTGGGGAGTGGGCCTGGAGCTATGCTGAGCTCCCTGATTTCCTTCCTCTGTACCCCAGCCCCAAGCACTCTGCACAGAATCCCTTCCAGTGCAACTGCCCGCCATTGATTTCTTCGCCAGTACACCCGTTAGTGGGTAAGATTTCCTTCCAGTACTGAGGGTTGCATCTTATTCACATGGATGTGTG
Organism: Grallaria varia; assembly: GCA_013396735.1. Classification (NCBI taxonomy): domain Eukaryota; kingdom Metazoa; phylum Chordata; class Aves; order Passeriformes; family Formicariidae; genus Grallaria; species Grallaria varia. The sequence continues at coordinate 925,469 of VWZG01000460.1, forward strand.
GTTTGAGTTGGTTTGAATTACAGCTAATGAGCTGGGAGCAGAGAGTCCTGGAAGGACCCTTCCGGTCTGAATTTGGGCAAATGAACTCAGCACGTGCCTGTGCCTGACACGGCATGCAGCCATGTTTCCTGTCCCAGGGCACTGACTGTGGCCTGACCCCTCTAAAAGACACATGGAGAGGCCACACTTTCCCCATAGGGTCCCCCAGCCGGCACTGGGATTCCCAGAAATGCTGTTCCACAGCATACTCTGAGGAAATTGTCCTTTCCCATGTCTCTGCAATGCACCGCCTGACTTCACGCGTGACCACAGACATGGCCCTTGCATCCAGCCCCCAGAGGCAGCTTTTGAGGAGAGAGCATCTCTTCCCAAATTAGCCCTGAGAGAGGGATGACTCACCATTCTGCAACATGGTTAATTTGCTGCTCACACGGAAACCTTGTCAAGTGGATGTACCTCTAGGCTGACCCAGTCAACTTTCTGCTTCTCTTGCACAAGGCAAAGATGAACTTTTAAAGGCAAAGCAGCTTTGTTTTGCTGTTGTAGTTTTGTGCTGAGGCTGCTCTTCTCTGAAATGATGCTCTGTAAATGTTAGCACGTTCATTCAGCATGTTCCTTATGTCCAACTTCATACAGTTCATACAACCAAACATACAATCCATGTAATTTTCCCATGCTCTCAGGTGTTTCCTACTTATATGTGCACATACAACATCAGTGGAATTTTGTAGTTTCTAAGAGCCTGTTATTTCCTAATCATTTGAAGGGGGTGGTGGGAGTTACAGAGTTTTAATTTGCTTCAACCCTCTGTTTTTGGGCTGCCTACTTCTCTTGTTGCTATGAAAATATTTCATCTTGTATCAAAGGAAGAATTTTGTTCTGCCCAGTGGATGGGTTTTTTTCCTCTCATGATTTGGGTTTGGGTTTTTTTGTCTGGATATTGTTCTTTTTTATGGGCATCAGACCACAGAAAAAGCTATGATTTGAGTAACTTGCCTCCCAATTTCCCAAATCTCTATCTCATCATTCATCTTGATTAACAGCTCCTTAAACATTTCCTGCTAAACAAGACAGTTTTGAATAACACTGGACCACAAACCAAGTCAACATATGGCTGTTCACTGATGCTTTCTCAACATTAAAACCACTTTGAAATGTCTCATTTAGCCACTTTTAGTTCATTTAATATGGATTTTATGACATTTGAAGCCAAATATTGATAGCAAGTCATATTCACTTATGCATCTATTTCCCCACCATAACTCCCTCATAAAAAACCTATTAAGCTCATTAGAAAAGGTCTATTTTTTCCATTAAATCACATCAGCTGGTAGCAATTACATCACCACCTTTTCAAATAAGTCTGCTATCATCCATACTACTAGTGCTCCTGCACTGTTCAACAGCTTACCAGCTTCATGACTATACAGCTCAGCCCCTCTTAGAGAATCACAGAATCATTAAGGTTGAAAAAGACCTCCAAGACCGTTGAATCCAACCTTTGACCAAACACGACCATGCCAACTAAAACACAGCACTAAATACCATGTCCATTCATTTCCTTAACACCTCCAGGGATGGTGACTCCATCACTTTCCTGGGCAGCCCATTCTAATGCTTAACCACCCTTTCAGTGAAGAAATTCTTCCTGAAGTCCAGCTGAACCGCCCAGGTGCAGCTTGAGGCCATTTCCTCTTACCCTGTTGCTTGTTGCCTGGGAGAAGAGACAAACCCCCACCTCTCTACGACCTCTTTCCAGGTAGTTGTGCAGAGTGATAAGGTCCACCTCTGAGCCTCCTTTTCTCCAGGCTGAACACCCCCAGCTCCCTCAGCTGCTCCTCATCAGACTTGTGCTCCAGACCCTTCACCAGCTCCATTGCCCTCTCTGAATTCGCTCCAGCACCTCAATGTCCTTCTTGTAGGGAAGGGCCCAATAGTGAACACAGGATCTGAGGCCTCACCAGTATTGAGTACAGGGGAACAATCACTGGCCTGCTCCTGCTGGCCACACTGTTTCAGACACAGGCCAGGATGCCACTGGGCTTCTTGCCCTCCGGGGCACACACTGGCTCATGTTCAGCTGCTGCTGACCAGCCCCCCCAGGTCCTCTTTCACTGGGCATCTTTACAGCCACTCTGCCCCCAGCCTGTAGCACTCCCTGGGATTGTAGTGACCAAAGTGAAGGACCCAGCACTTTGCCTTGTTGAACCCCACATCATTGGCCTCAGCCCATGGATCCAACCTGTCCAAATGCCTCTGCAGATCCTTCCTACCCTCCTGCCCAACTTGGCGTTGCCTATGAACTTGCTGAGGGCGCACTCAACCTTCTCATGCAGATAATTGGTAAAGATATTAAGCAGAACTGGCCCCAGTACTGCGCCTTGCGGAACCCCAGTAGTGACTGGCCACCAGCTGGATGCACTACCATCCATCACCACTCTCTGGGCAGGGCCATTCTGCCAGTTTTTAACCCAGTGAAAAGTGCACCTGTCCAACACCTGGGCTGCCAGCTTCTCCAGAAGAAATGCTGGGGAAAAAAAAAAAAAAAGAAAGCATGGCTTTCTTCCAGTCTCATTTTATTCTGAAATATATGGATATATTCTAAATTTATTCTAAAATAAACCATTATTTGTCCCACGAGCTCTATTCCTCCAAGAATCTTAGTGCAAGACAATTGCACTTGGTTGATATAAAACTGTGTGTATGATCCCCAGGGCTGTGTAGCTCCAGTCAGGGACACACTCTCTGTCTTTAGCAGTGGGCACTGAGCAGACGTCTTTGCACTGTGTGTCAGCACTGCCTACAGCTCCCCTGGAAGTCTCCCAGTGCCAGACCCCAATGTTGCCATTGCTGCTTCTGTCCCTGAAATGTGCCTGGGGTGCAAGGCATCTGTCCCTGTCCTGCCTGTGTGCTGCCAGCTGCTCCTCAGCCCACGCACCCGGCTGAAGCACAGTGTCCAAGACCTGGGTGCTGCTCCCCCTGAGCAAAGGTGGCTCCAGTGACACATCCACCACCGACTGCTCACAGCGAACAACTTCAGCCTTGCCAGGGACCAGATCAAAGTCTTTTCACTCCACATTTTGATCTCATATAGCATAACATGAATTTAGCTGCTGTTGATTCAAACATGCAATTCTGTGTTCCTTGCAAGTTGTTTGCAAATATTATTTGAAGCTTAACCCTGTTGAGTCAGGAGCTGTGATGGGCGATGGTGAGACACTCAGATTGACCCTGTGGGCCCATCACTACATGAAGTTACAGTCAGTGGTTTGTGCATACTCTTACAGGCTTCATCTGAACATGCCCTATGCTATAGAGGAGGAGGAGGTATAAAGGGAGGCAGGAAGAGGGATGATGCGTCAGAAATTAAGAAGTCTTATGTACAGTGCGCAACAAAACCACTCCTTATGCCTTCTGCACCTTAGCAACCCAGCTGTGCAGTGACTTCTGATCTACTGCTTAAAAAAACTAAACCTTCTAATGTGATTGAACCATCTTCTGCCTAGACAAGTGCTGGAGGGCGTGAAGTTACAAGCTGCAAGGATAAATCTTTCATCGCTGCAGATCTGGTGGGATCTATTGTCTTAATCTTAAATGGACCTCTCTTCCTCCCTTCCCTCTTATCTTTCCAGTGGCAGCTGAGCAGGATTAGAGCTGCCATACCACAAGGGCCCGTGTCGGGGAACAAAGTCTAGAGCTTTATTGACTAGCGCAAAGCCCAGGGGACGTTTTGTCAGTGAGGTCATGGATCAGCATCCTAAGCACATTGCTTACTGCTCTGGTCACTGTAAGTCGATGCATTCTCCAAGTCCACTCACAAAAAGCAGCTTGGAAGCAGCGAGCATCTGTCAAATGCCTGGCTCAAGGGTATGCCTCTTATTTAAAAGGTGATGTCTGACACGTCTGTGAATGGGGTGCCAAGCATCATGACTGCAGGCTGAAGAAACACAAAAGCAAAGACAAGCAGCTGCAGCAGAGAAACAGCATCTTTACAAAAGCACTGCGTGGTGCCACCCTGCTGAGTACAATGCCTGAGGTGAACTGGAATTGAAGTAGATGCTCTGCATATGGCCCCAGCCTAAGGGGCAGTTCGAAAAGGTGCCAGGTATTCAACTGATCAGTCAGCCCTGATCTGCATACAATTTAAAACTCACAAAAAGGAAGTAGCAAGAGGAAATACTGGCAACAGTTGTTCTTCGCCTGAAGTTTCTTGACCTGTGTCTTGGAGGTGGATTGGACAAATGAAATTGCAAGCGGCAAACATCCAGTGTAGCAAAAATGTAGAATTGCTACACTGGGAACAAGTGACGTGCTGCAGAGACGGGTTGCATAGGTGTGCATACAGTATATAAGAGACAGACAGACTACTGGAAAACAGTCACTGCTTGCTGGGCTCTGTTTTGTCAGGACCTCTTGCTGTTTAAAATTTATGATGCAGCAGTGCTGAAAATCCAAGCAGACCTAAGTTTCACTGAGCCACAGAGGAAGAATAATTAGGGGGAAAAAAAAAAAGAAAAATAGGGAAAGAGCTGTGAGCAAAATCCATGGCACATGGCCCCGCAGCTGATGCTCACAGACAGCATCATGCTGAGAGTGACAACATTCAATGTCTTATCATCTAGAAATTTCTGCTTTCTCCCGAAAAGAAATAAATGCTTCATGTTGTTACATTTCACCCTTCTGAACTTCTCAGCAGAATGTAAGTGGCTGAGATCTTACTGTCTCTTCTGAAACCATGTTTGCCAGTCTTTCTGGTACTCTAGATGCAGGCTGGATGTTAAAACTGCAATTAGTGGCTCAGCGGGTGAGCTTCCTGCAAGCTGCTATTCCAAGGCACATTCATGCTTTAGTGTTTCAGCTAGAAGTAAATTTTAACACGAAAGGAAAAAATATAGGCTTCTGGACCTGTTTTGAATCAAGCCTCTAGTATCCGTAACTGGCTCATCTAACACAGGATTACTTGGATCACACAAGGATCCAACCAACGCCTACTGCAGCAATCCTAAACTGTCATCCACACAGGACTTGTGGTCCCAAGGATATCATGCAAAATATCAAAGGAGGTTCTGCTTTGGATAATCTTAGAGACGGAGCCACAAACGTATGTTATGGACCTAGACCTCCTCAGACCAAGTGTGTTCAGCTCCAGGGCACTGTTTCTGACCACTGGAGAGACAAGCCAGCTCTAAAGACATGCATGACACTGAAAGGAGTTGCACTTTTCAGCATTATCATGGTATAAATTGACTGCCATCATGTACAAGGCATTTTACATTTCATAAATACAGAGTTTATTTTATTTGTGCATAATAGGGAAATTGCAATTTGTGACAAATTTTGTGGAATAATGCTGCAGCCCCAGTCAATCCAGCTAAACCTCACCTGTCAAACCCTCACATGAGATTGCCACTCTGTATTCCCATTTCCTGTGAACAGCAGCATCTTGGGGTGCCCTTGAAGAGAAGGCCAGGCTGAGAAATAGGACGGAGTCACTCTGGCCAGGAATGGGAAAGGCTGGGGTCATGAGAGCTGGAAAGGAGAAGAATGGCCATGGATGTACAGAGGGGGCAGGAAGCTATGTGAGGAGTGGCTTCAGAGATGAGCCGTGGGAAGGAGGGCATGTCCCACGGCATCTGGACAAGACAATCCTTGGGAACACTGTCCAGCAGCCAAGGGTCTCCAGGGACACTCAGCTGTCTCTGGAGGGAGCATGTGCATGTGCTGAGTGGCCTTGCTGACCTGCAAGGGAGGTCAAGGTGAGCTGATAGCAGTGCCCCAGTGCTTTGGGGCAGTGTGGTAGGATCTCTAGGGGAGCTGTGGCAGACACAGGCCTCCAGCATGATCCTTCTGCTCAGCAACATCCTAACTGTCTTTACTGTTATCTTGTGCTTGGGATGCATCATGGAGAATCACTTACGTTCTGAGTAAGAGTAGCTAAAAATAGTGCTAATATAACAAGGATGAGAGATGATTTTACAAAGTGGAGCAAGAAAGCCCAGAAGCCCCTTGCTGTCATTATACCCTCCCACAGCTTTCAGACATGCTTTCGACAGCAAATGCTCTTGCTGTTTGTTAGGCAAGGAAGCAAATTACCTACGACAGTGTCAGATGCCTGTAAGGTTTCATATTGGTATGATTTCTTTTTACCCCCTCTTCCTTCAGCATACCTTACTGCTGTTCACCTTACAACCCTGCTTCCTTCAACAAAAAGATATGGGGTTTAGCTTCCAGCAGGTGTGCAGAGCATCTGGTAAGCCATCACATCAAACCGTTCACTGGGAGAGAACAGACTGGTTTTCAGTTGTTTCTAAGTCAGCATCAATGAGGCATTTCTCCCTTATGAGAGACAGATGCAGACAAAAACATGTATGGTTTTTTTCAGACTCACCCTCAGGGTCTTGCATCCACACCTCAATCCCTGAATAAGCACAATGGATCTGTAAAATTTTAAGCACTTGTTGATGAGAGATAAGCAGAAGGCTCAAAACAGGAAACAGCCAAGATCTCAGGCTACCCATACCTGGATCCCTGGTACTCCCACTCCTTCAGATGGTACAACAGGTACTCTTGGTTACATGAGGACACACATAGAAAGAAACCTAGTTGCACCTCACCAGGCTAACTGCCTAGATGCCTCTTGCAAGCTGCAGGAGCTCCGAGTTTAAGTCTTATCCTAAGAGAAATGGCTGTTTCCCCCTTCAGAGTTCAGCCCCTCGAACAGGAGGGCCAGGGTGCCCCCCTGCCCTGGTGCTGTCTCTCACCCATCTCACACACACGCTGCTCTAACCATGCTCTGCACAGCATGCAGTCCTGCACAGACCCTGAGCAATCGGCTCATTTAAACGCTCCAAAATGCGCCAGAGGCTTCTCGGGGTGCCTACTTCTCCTGTTCTAATAGACAAGGGCTCCAGGGAAGCTACCTTCTAGTCTGAGCTGTATTTGGAGTGACAGGCAGGTGATGGAAAACAGGCTCAAAAGGCAGTTTGGGAAAGATAAGTTGGATAGAGAGAGGCCTGGCTCAACCCTCCCATAGCCACAATAAAGCGTTTGATGTGTCCCTTCCCTGCACTTGATCACGTTCCTGCTGCCCCTGTGTTTCATATTATGCAACTGATTGACTTTACAAGATATGAGAACAAAGTGTCTCCTTGCCCTGCTCCCTGATGTGCGTTAAGTGTGTTAGACTGGAGGGCTGGAGCAGAAATCAAAACAGCCCTGACGCCTGGTCTCTCTGCTAATCGCTGGTGCTCGGATCCTTGCTATGCCGAGGGACTCTGTGCTACAGTAATCTAAAGGCACCATCCTGAGCATGCTTCCATTGGTCTCCAGAGCTGTTCTGCTGCATCTTCCCAGTAAGGACTGGGATGCTTTCTGTAGCAAGCAAAAAACTGTGTTCAAACAGGACTTTTGTCTTCAAGGGTTAACGAGCAACTCTTGAAGCAGACTCTGATCAATGAGATGTGAAGCAAGTAAGCCAGGAGGCACAGAGGCCAGCTGTCTTGGTATCAGGATCCAAATCACAAAACATTTAAAAAAGTCATGGAGAAAGGAGTGGGACCAAGGGCATCACCTGCTCAAGCAGCGCCCTAACCCCTGAAAGCATTGCTCAGGGTATTTCTAATAAAAGCTCAGACTGCTCCTGCTCAAGAACTCACTGTCCTAGAGCCAGCATATTCCAGTTTACCATTTTCAACCTGGTGCCACGTTTCCAGGGCTGGTCTGTCAAAAGGACTTCACACCATGATGCTCATACTAGGAGGGAACAGGCACTGTGAACAGATGACACTCACAATGTGTACTTTCATAGCCAAGGCAAATCAGTGTGATAGTGCTGAACTTCACAGAGTTAACTCCGCTGCATGAGATCTGGCACTTACAGGAGTGAGTTTGCTTCTGTTTTTCTCCATTTCCCTGTATCCAGCTGTGGATTGCATTTGCTTATGGCTCCTGGATAACAGAGGCTGAATCCCACTGTGATTTTTAAGTTCTCTGATACATGTGCACTTGGTTCAAGACACATCAGTCCAGTACAAGAGGCAGGTTGGACTCTGCCAGCAGCAGAGACCAAAGTGGGCTCAAATTTTAAAGAAATTATGTCCAAAATTCTGCCTGACTTTGTTCTACATAAGTTACATAAGGTAATGTGCAGCAGAGGCTGGAAGGGGAATGGGGATGGCTCTAAAAGCAGGATTTTTTTTTTCCCCTTCTTCAATTTTCCCTTCAGATATTGTCTGGAGTTGTTAATGGGAGAGAAGGGGGGAGATATGGTACCCTCAGCTCTAGATCCACAGAGTCTTGCAGCAAATCGGTCTAACAGTATCTGCTTGGTATCACAACAAAACAGCAACAGACCCTGAACCCCAAAATGACCCACAGTACAGTCTCAGGTGTTATTATACAGGACATGGAAATTATTCTCAGTCCAGACTCCAGCGAATTTTTATCCAAACTATTCTGTGTTCTACAACTGTTAATGTATTTTCAGTTATCCTGTTTCAGTAATGGTGCAGAAACATGACAATCTCAACCAACCTCCACTGATGAACCAACTGGCCTAATTATCCAGGATTCACAATTCACTGAAGGAAACACTTTGTTTAGCAGCAAGTACTTCAAATCAAAACCTCCAAGGGACTTGGGTGAGACACCTTCTCCCTCCCTAAGCAGTCCAGAATTCCAAAATATTCAGCCACAGAAGAGCAATGCCGACTCTAGCATGTACAGGGCTCAGAAGCCGTGTAAGTACAGGTCGGTAATGAGGAAAAGCATTAGAACATGAGCAGTCCTGCACAGGGAATGAAGGGAGGGAGAGCAGAGTGTCCTATGCACACTGTCTGAAGGTTAGTGCAGAATGAATGGATGCAATACAGAAGCTTTCAATACACTACATGGGTAAGCAGACAAAATTTTTTGCCCCGAAGGTAAAAGGGCACCAACCTGGGACCATGAAGCCAAAAGCACTGGACAGTGTGAAGATAGCCAGGTATGCCAGTTTTAAGCTGTGCACAGTGCCCTTCTTGATACCAAGAGCACAGGCTAAACTTTTCAGTTTTGTGCATTATCTGCTTCCTCTAGTCTGGACATGTTTGTTTTCCTGGTGGTCTGTCAGGAAAAGCAATGGTATGTGAATTGCTGCAACCTCAATGCCATTTTCTGGACAGGATGCAGGGTCTTGTGCTGACTCATCTGTGCTGTGACCTTACCAGGCTGCAGGTCTCTTGGTCATGCCATAAACTCATTCTTCAGTTTTACAAGCAGGAATGGCATCCTAGAAACCCGGTGTATTATCAGTACAGGTCATTCTTTTAATCCTCATTCTGTTGTTTTCCCTCCACTGTTTACATACACTACAATTCAGGCTTCACTTCAGCCTTAATATTTCTGTTACAAATCACTTACACGCATAAACGTGGGATAATCATTATGCCCTGCCTCATTCAGACTTGTAGTAAGAGATTGGAAGATGGGTGTTGCCCTTCAAGAAGGCTGCAAACCAACTGGAAAGCATCCAGATTATAGACCTATAAGGTAAGATGGAAGAATGAAAGTTTGTTCAATCTAGAAGTGGGCAGACCAAAGGACACAGGGTAATGATACATGAAGTACCTAAATGTCACATCCATAAAAGGCTGCAGTTAGAGAAGAGATGATAAACTGTTATTGTGCCCATGCTGGTTAAGGACAAGAAATGTTTGTCCTCAATTACAGAAAGTAAGGGTTAGATTAAACAGCAGGCAGGGTTTTTCCATGTGTACTTCCATGAAGTACTAGATTGGATCACCTGGGAAGGGGCTTATAACACCACTTTGAAGCGCTCCTACTGAAAATATAGTTTATTTGCCTCTGCCTTGGACTTTACTGAGGCTCTAGAAGGCCCTTCTACATTCCCTCAGGGAAGGTTTATTGAGGAGATGGTAAAACAGGAGTTTAAAGTTCATCTTTAATATCTACAGGTGACGTTTGTGGTTGCACTTTAGGTGCACAGCATGTCCCGGTCCCAACAATCCCACCTCGCTGCCTCAGAGATGAACAGAACTCTTGTTGAATAGCAGGGCTAGCAGGGCTAGCAGAGCTAGCAGTGGCTCTGTACAACCTGCCCTTTGCAATCCTGACTTTCCCAGTTTTACCAAGCTTTGTTAGCCTTTGACCACTGTGCAAGCCAAGCTGGGCTGCATCATCAAACTGATTCACTTCTTTTTTTTTTCCCCCAGCCAAATTGATTTCCAGCCACTCTGCAAATCTGGAGAAAATGAAGTTGATTTTCTGGCTAGACACAGCAGTTCAAAGTGACCAGTCCCAAGGGAAAAGCTGATATCAGTGTTTTTGAGTTTCCAGTTAATTGTGTTTACTGAAGAATACATAACATTAGAGTGCCTTGAGCTTTGGCCAAGTTTGTAAAAGTAAATAAAGACCATTTCAGCCTAATGTTAGAAAACTGACCCTTGGATTGTTTCTGAGCTGACTGTCTTCCAACATCTGGAATAAACCCTGATGCATATGACATGAAATAAGGAGCACTGGATTTGCACCTTATTATTTCAGCAAAGAAACATGTTTGACTGCTGCAGTGAGAAGGCATCTCTCCTCCAGATGACAGGCTATAAGACAGAAGAATAGCTCCTTCCTCCCAGGGCTTTTCTGGTGACCCCTCTGCAGCTCAGCAGACTTTCAGTCACCTTCTCAGGAGGATGTGCTGCAACACATGCTGCATCAGGAGGCAACAGAAGCAGAGATGCTCCATAAAGGGGAACAAGCCAGGAGCTGAGGATGACCCCAGCACAGGCTGTGTCCTCACAGAGGGCACCATCCCACAGCACCTGAGCATGGCAGGCTGCACAGGGACCTACTAGTGCATCCACAGCCCCGGGACAGATCAGGGCAGGAGACATTTAAGGAGGCATATCAGGAGCAGAAGATAGGATTAGGACTAGACCTACAACAACATAGCTCAAGGCCTGAGTTTAAATAAAGCTCCTGGTCTATGAGCAGAGGGGGTGGGCCCAGGTGAGGCTGGTTGGGGCAGCTAAGGACTGATAGTGCCATCAGGGCTCTGATATCACATCTACACTCTGAGCCTACTCCTCAGGTGGGCAGGACCATCTCTGACCTCCCTGGGCAGTGCTGTGCATCACTGCTCATCCCAGAGGTGATGACAACCATCAGGTGCTGCTGGTTTCCTCTGATCCTTTCCAGCCCGATCCCTCTGCCGCCTTACCTTCTGCCTGGCCATGCGGTGCTGGCTGGGGTCCTGCTGACTCCTCCTGAGCTTTACAAGCACATCTTGCAAATTGCTCACAGCCATCCTAACTCAGCCATTTCTGCCCAATAGAGCCCCATTAGCCAGCAACTCTCTCCCTGGTCTCTAATGATTCAAACCACAGAGCCATTTGTCATGCTACATCTTCTTTCCCAGTGAGTAAAAGTCAATTAGTGCTTTCAACTTTGCTCTGAAACAGCCGAGGCTCCCTCTCGCTTCTTTATGCTACCAGGAAACCATCTACAATAATGACTTGTTTGGATGTCGAGTGCTGTGTCGCAGTGAATTACCAGCTCTCTAAACTTCCCTCTATGTGTACCAAACACCTTACACTGGAGCTGTGTTTTGCAGCCAGAAATTCCAAGATGAATTAAGTTTTGAACCTGTCATCTGGCTGTTTTTTAAATTTTTCTTTTTTATGGTCAAGAAAATAGGTATGATTTTGGCTTCCAGACCTTGTTTCCTATCTTAAACACCTAAATGTTCAGTATTATTTCTCATTTTCTTAATCCTGCCTTAGTAGAGGGATAAAATCTTGAAAAATAAATTGTCCAAAAGATCTGCACAATCCCAGCATATGCAGTGACCACAGGAATCCTGTGGCCATCAGTGAGCTCTGGGGGCATGCTGTCTCCCTGGAGACCTGGCCAGCACCAGGCTACAGCCATGCCCAGAGGGGCTTGAGACAAGGGGCTGTTGCACTTGGAAGCAAATCAGCTCCAAACACAGGCTGCTCAGAGTCCAGGTGAGTGTCTCTTGCATTTGTCAGTGTTAGGATGCAATAGGGCATTAAAACTTAACTAGCACATAATAATTGTATTACAGATGCAAGGATTTTAAAATTAAAAGAGAGTAATATTTCTAACATGAAAAATCCCAAACCAGTGCCTTTTATCGTACTGATATTTTAATTTGAAGGAATAGTCATTAATCAGAGCTAATTGAAATTAAACAAGCTTTTTAATTAAATTATTTAATTGCCTGGCCATTTTTAATTAAAGAATGCAACTCAGTTATTAAATAAAATCAGATGTGCTTAGGGTCATTTGTAGTCAGCAATGAATCTACACATTTGCTTAAATTTCATAGAGTAGTTTGGGTTGGAAGGGACTTTAAAAGGCCTTTTAGTTCCAATCCCCCTCCTATGGGCAGGGACACCTTCAACTAAAGCAGGTTCCTCAAAGCCCCATCCAACCTGGGGCACCCACCACCCCTCTGGGCAACCCATAGCCTAAGAGCAAAGAACACACTTTCCATGTGTAGACAGTAGTCATCCAGTGATGGCTGTCAATCACCTGCTGATAATGTCTCCTATTTCTCAGCAAAACTCTCAGACAGCAGGCAGCTTTACTACTGCCACTCTGAGAGAACATACATTTTGTTTGGATGTTTCCTCTACACTTGCTTCCAAAAGAAAAAAATCCCACCTGTCCTTAAGGCTTCCAGAACCAGCTCCTGGACAGAGATGCCCAGCCTGCAGCCAGGTGGGGACTCTCCAGTTAGACCATGGGAGTAGAGGTGGTGCACCTCACACCTCTGCCTCAACCACAGCAAGAAGTGCCTGACACAGGAGCCTTCTCATACCACCCTCTGCTGAGTAACAGATTCTCAGCAGGTGAATGGCATCCCTGAGCTCTTTGACTGAAATCTCCTACCCCTCAGTGGTAGTCAGTGTCCTCCCTTCCATGCCCAGATCTGTGGATATAGCAAGTCCTTCCATTTGTAGGTATTCCCTCCTGGGCAGTTGGTACTGTATCACCTGCCTCAAAGAACCCACACAATAATTCCTGGTCTGTGGCTCATCGACAAGCAGAGATGTGGGCTGCCCTTTGATTTCATGGCATCCTTTGTGGTACCTCATGGGGTAATCTCCATGCAATGCCAGACTCCTTGTGCTCTGGTGAGTAGGCTCTCTAGCATCCTCATCTCCTGACTCTATGGGGCTTGCCTTGGGAAACAACAGAGGGATCACAAATCAAAGCCTGAGTCAGTTTGGGGAGAGCAACCGCTGTTCAGATGCAACTGAACACGTGTGTAGTGAAGTGTTTGCGAGGGTTTTGTTCATCTCTGATTCAGCCTTGGAAGCAACTGGCAAAAGTCACTCGGCCTGGCTTCAGACTCAGCTCACACAATTAGAAAAGTATTAGCTGAACTTAATAGGAAAATCAACATTAAGCAGATAGGAGCTGGTGCAGTTGTTAAAGACTATGTAGTGTTTTTCCCTGGCAGAAGCCCAGGCTAATGGAGGGCTTCCAGCACCCAGAGCAGCCTCCAAATGAAGGCTTAATTGGCCTCTGAAGCCACTCATATAATTACAAACACTTCTAATGAAGCATGAAAAATACAAGAGCCTGGGACTGTGACATGGAGGAAAGAAATTATCTCATTTGTCTCAGAAAATAAACCAAAGCTGCTTTACCTTCTTCCTTACATTAAACCAGCTTCCCAGCTCATGCCTGGCCTGCAGACGCTGTCAGGTGCTAATTTCCAGGGCAGTGGTAAGACCAAGAGGAAATCTAGCTTCTAACACAAGGCAAAACTTCTGTGGGGGATACGTCTCCAGCCTCCCACCCTGGGTGCAGATTAGACACTGGGTAGACACTGGAATGGACTTCGACTGCCCACTGCTGGTGTGCACAGCACAGCCCTGCCTGCGGCAACACAGCGGCTCTGGCAAATGAATTATCGTTTGGTTCTGCTTTACCTTCAGCTAAATGACCCTCCACGATTTCTGTTCAACAGCTGCTCCCTGCAGCACAAGTCTCTGCCCACTACTCAGACACAGTGGCAGCATTTGCAGCACCTGGTCCAGGCAGAGCCATGTCCAATCCTCCTGAAACCAGGGACCTGCAGCCTCTGGAAAGTGTGTCCCAGAGCAAACTGGGGACGAGTCCAAGGTACAACTCCTCAGTTGCTATGCTGGATTGAGTCAAAGATCAACGGAGTTTGTGCTTTTTCTGGTTTTTACAATTTTCTGGTTCACTGGGGACAGTTCGCTGGCTTGCTTGTTTTGGGGGAGACTCTTAAGTCCTTTGGTGAGTTCAGACTCACAGTGCAACTGCAGCTGGAAGGGAGCCAGAACCCATCTGGTCCAATGCTCAAAGCAAGGAGAGATGTGACATCCTGTATCCTTTTTATGGATCAGGTAGCATCTGATCCCACCAAAAGGAAACCTCAACCAGGAATGTTAGGGAGGACCTAGAGGTAGTTTAAGTTCAATCAAGGTTTCCTCGCTGCATATACCAGCAGAGCAGCTCTACCAGCACCACACCCAGCCTTGTCCAATTAGCCATGCCATCACCCTGGCTAATTAGCCTACTCAGAGCTTTGCAAGGCCACAGCACTATTGCTCATTCTTTCAGTATCCGTTCAGATCACACTGGACCACCTCACCTTACACTTTTTCACGGTGTTTACCACTAAGGATGCGGTCAGGAGCTGTTCACAGCCATCACCCACCCCTCTGTTCCCAAAGCTCACAGCTGCTAATGCAGGGAGGGAAAAAATTCAGGACAAAAATGCCAATGTCTTGTAAAGAAGGGGAAGGCATGGCCCAGCGACTAACACCACTGCCAGAAGGACAGCAAGGAGGCAACAGTCAGCTGGGTGCCTGCTGTGGGGTAGGTAGACACCATAGGCACCACTGAGCATCTCTTGTTCAGGCTGGTTTGCACCTGCAGTTTAAAGGCTTATGGTCCTACACACACTTTTACCTTCACTCTTGGACCCTGCAATCCCTCCATCTGGGGAGCTCTGGTGCTCATTTCTCATGAGCCAACATATACCCCACACAGTGTCCATATAGAGCCAATGAGTCACTCTGAGTGGGGATCAGAGAAAAGAAATTTCCATCCTCTTCAAGAAACTAACTTTGTCTGGACTTAGTCAGCCTCCTGTTATCGCTGTGACATTCAGCTGCAATTACAGACTGACAGCTGAACTGGTCACTGGACCACCTTTTCTTTGTATGACTAAGGTTGTTTGTCAACAACTTCTGTCCAAGAGTTTGATCCCCGCACAGGCCAGACTGTGTCAAGAAATACTGTAGGACAGTTTCACATCTAGCACTTGTGATCTTAGGGTGCACCAGCCGGTCTGCTGAAGCAGGCAGTATTCAAGCAAAGGGAGAGTATCCTCCCCCACCCAGGAACATGGTGATTAACAACTATAGTTCCTCTGGAACAATCTGGACACAGCCCCAGAGCAATGACTTTTCCCTCACTTGTACTGGGTTTTCTATAATTTAACAGCTAAAATCCTAAAATTTGATCAAATTACTCTTGTCTAGACCAAGACCTGACATGAGCATAACTGCCCTCAAGTGATGATAAACAGAAAGTGCAGATAAAGAAGGCACCTGAAAAGAAGCACGTTTTGTAGGAGCCTGAATGAGACTTCAGAGAAGCTCACTGGTGCACAAGAGGCTTTCCCTCACATGTCCTAGGCACAAGCCTGGAATTTGTCTTTGAAGTGTCTGGTCTGGCTCTGCCCCAAGGCCTTGCTGGGGTTCCCTGTTTTCAGCTCTGCTCAGATAACCATCACACCAGCTAAATGAATACAGCATTACAAGCACGGAGGCAAAGCTGTGCCAAATGATTATTCAGAAGTCAGAAAAGGACCTCAGCTCACAGGCCACCTGTTTTTTTACAACTGAGATTACACAGGTTCCTGCATGCACTCAGTTACAAGATAAGGACTCCAGGTGCAAACATCAAGAGAGCAGTTGTGACTTTTGCCACGTCTGCAAAGCCTTGCCACAAAAGTAGCAGAAACAAAAATATATACCTGGTCTGTGCCCTCAACAAAACCAGGGATTTCTTATTGATGGCGCTGTCATTGGAAGAGGATGACCAGGAGACTGGTGCATGATCACCCAGCTCTAGACACTGGAGATCCATCAGAAGTGACATTGTACTGGTTGAGCAGGTGATTGATAAGAGCATCCTGGCCATTCTCAGCAGGGACAGAAGTGTTCTCTGATACAGATGATCTTTAAACTGAGCGTTGATCGTCTGAGTTTGCAGAGCCAAGACGGCCAACCCTTTTGCCCTCCAGGCAGCTGAAAAGGAAGTTCACATGGTGGTACGTGTCTGGGTGAGTTGGCATGAACCAGATAGCAAAACTGCAGGTACCAGAGAGGTCTGGCTCACCTGTGTGTGCTCCCAGGGCTCAGAGGGTAGATCACCAGGGAACAGGGGCTGTAAACATGAACCTTAAGCAGGGGCAAGAGCCAACACATGGTCTGTCCCCCATGTAAACCACTAGACTGTCTGACGAGGAGACTCAAGGGTGATATTATCACTCCACAACCACGTGAAAGGAGGTTGTAGCCAGGTAGGAATCGGCCTTTTCTCCCAGGCTACAGGATGAAAGGACATGGTCTTAAGCTGGGCCAGGGGAGGTTCGGGTTGGACTTTGAGAAGAATTTCTTCACAGAAAAGGTGATTAAACATTGAAATGGACTGCCCAGGGAGGTGGTGGAGTCACCATTCCTGGAGGTGTTTAAGGAAAGACTGGACATGGCACTTAGTCCCATAGTCTAGGTGACATGGTGGTGTTGGGTCCTAGGTTGGACTTGATGATCTCAGAGGTCTTTTCCAACCTAATTGATTCTGTGATTCCATGTGACTCAGCAGAGGTCCGTTGGGGGTGTGTCATGGACACACGGGGGTACCCCTTGCCCCAGGGTGGCCTGGCTGTGCTCAGCTCTCCTTAGCTCTTCTTTCTGCCAGCTGTAGGTCCAGTCCTGCTCACAGAGAGGTCTAAACCTCAGGGGAAACCCTGACAGGGCAGGCTGTGGGTCCAGAGAAGAAAGAGTGTGATAATGAAAGGGAGAAGGGCAAGAGGGCCAGGAGGAGCCCTGTGCAGGGGACACAGGGAGCTGCAGTCCCCACTCTCTACAGTCACACCTCAGCCTGTGCCCTGTGCTGGAAATCAGATGCTGTGTTTCCTGAAAGAAAACCCCAAAAAAATGAATCCTTAACCAGGGAAGCACCTGGGCAGAATATGTGCAAAATAACAGACTATTGCACTGATTCTTTTTTAGTCCTTAAAACTGGTTGCTCCGTATATTGCTACCAAGGTCCCCTGACCAGCAGAAGGTGGGTGGGGAAGGTACCAGTAGCAGAGGGATGCACGCAGCTCTTTGGCATTTGACTGGAGAACGACTGGGATGTTGATTCCCAAGAGGGCCATTCATGTCCTCTTTTTTTCTGATGCAAAAGGAGAAAGGACATGTCAGAACTTTTCCAACAGAGAGAGCGCCGGGTCAGTCGTGGCCATTGTCACTGTCATCTAAGGTGCCTTATTTTGGCACTGGAAAACTGGGATGCCCATCCATCCACCCTGTGGGGAATATGTATCTACACTGTCAGGATTGGGGTGTAATTTGGTAATCAGAAAGCAAAGGTTTTGAACTTGGAGACCATTCCCAACCAACCAAACAAAAAGTCTGTCTTAGCCTCCATGACAATCTCTGAATTTGGATTTGAGAGGTGTTTGTGGATGAAGCAAAGCAGTCTACAGACCTTCCCTAGGCATTACAAAAATGACTTGTGGTCACATCAAACTGGAATGGAAATCGTTTCATACAAACCACAGACCAGCAGTCTCTGTCCTCAGGCAGTCTAGGCTGATTGGCAACAGACGAAACGCAATGTTTGTATTAGATTTGGTGACCACAGCAATATCAAACTTATTACAAATTTCATGCTCATCAAATTGACAGAGTAAAGTGATAAATGATCACCTGTTTTTACTCAACAGAAAGACTAGAATAGTTTGTTTCCTAGTGTGCATAATGAAAGTGCAAATATCATGTTTCCTCTGTTTTGAGGAAACATTTTCGGCAAGCTTTGCAAAATTTATTTCTGTGCTTCCAGTTATTCTGGCTGTGGCAGAAAAGCACAGATGAGAAAGGCAGGAGTGGCATATTGGGCCTGATGAGCATCTGTTTTAGATGCTGGTGTGAAAACCAGAGATCATTGAGGACAACATGTGGAAAAGCGAAGAACTGTATCATCAAACTCATAAGCGTGGAGCATGCCATGATTCGGGCTAAAAGTCCAAAAAATTCAAAAAATGGATAGTGCCCAAATGGCAAGGTCTTTTGTCATGAACATAACAGCAGGGGTGACAGTGGGGAATTCATAAAATCCATTCTGCTGCCTAGAGTGCAGAATGAAGAATGGGTTCAATTCTCTCTTGTGTTGCTGCTCACATCTGCTGTGTCCCAAAATGGCTCAGTCTTTGCCAGATCACACAGTCTCCAATCCAACACAGTGAATAAATCAGGTAAGATTTCCTGCATGACTGGAATTAAACATACACGCAGGGACTTCACTGGAGCAAAGCTTTATCTCTGCTATGTCTGAAGCTTTCCTGAGGGCTTGCACAGTCCTCAGCTTCTTACTGTGGTAGGTAACCAGCAAGATTTCCTTGAGAGTTCTTGCAGATATGAAGAAAAAAGTAGGATGGCAGTTTTTGGAATGACACCAGCACCCTGATGCTTGATAAAGGAAGGCTTTTGTTGGAAATTCTGGTATTAGCTAAGAGAAGGAGAGACTGTGGCTGGTGAACACTGACAATGACTGTCCCTCCCCTGAAACCAGCTTCCTCATAAGATTTCTAAAATTTGGGAGCAGGAAAAGAAAACTACTACTGCAAAACTTTCATAATCTAAGAAATAAAACTGTCCCAAGTTACATTTTATAACATGGCTTTTTTCAATTCTCAAAAAACTGTTGGACCTTCCTGGAAAATTTCTCAGTCATCCTGAAGATTTCATACTCACTGAAATGTGATGTGCACTATTATTTTTACCTAATTTTAGTGGTGAACTTCTTTGGGTAATTACTGAAGAGAAAAATCAGTGACATGTAGCTTTTATATCTTCAGGTGCTGTCTTCTTTTGACAGACTTTGAAGATAATATATGTATATATTCATATAGATAGGCATTTGCCATATATTTTCAGGTTTTTTGGTAGGAATTTTATTTTTTTTTCTCTGATGAGCAATCCACCAAACTACTTTGTAAACCCTAGGACTATTTGCATCAGCTAATTCAGGACATCAGGTCAAGGCAGTATCAGGAAGAAGTAACAATGAATAAAACATAATAACAAATAAGCTGAAGAAAGCATTATTACAGAAACCTTAGCTGTGCTTTAAATAGGCAGAATGAAGTGTCCCTGTATCAGTGCTGTATTATTTACACCGAGGGAGCACAGGATGCAACACTGCAGCTGCCATGGGTGGCTTTACAGCAGGACCTGAGCTCTTAGGCCCTGCCTAACTCCATCCTAGATACTGAAGTGTGACCTACTCAGAGTGTTCTCCCAGCCCTGGAGTAGCCCTGTCTCCTGCAGAGCTGCCTCTTTAAAATGAAATGCTTCTTACAGCATCCAGAGTTCTGCATTGTGGATATTTGGCAATGCCTGCCCTAGTAGTTCAAGCTGGGCTGCAGCATCCCTAGATGTTCCTGAATCTCTTATTCATAATTTCCCTAGATAAACCTGGATTTCCTGACTGGAAAAGCAGAGTGAGGGCATGCCTGGCATCAAACATGTTGGCTCTGCTTAAACCACACAGGGATAGCAGCCTGAATCCTGATGGAACACAGATTTCATTCCCTTAAGTTTGATTTCATGGCTAATAGTCAGCAGACCAGGAGTCACAGCCCTCTTGCATGACTAAGTGATAGTCTTTCCATTCCTTCTCCACACTTCTCCCAGCAGGACCAGAAAGCTCAGCCCAATGCTTGATGCTGCTTGCACTGTTGGCTTGGAGGAATAAAATCTTTCTCCTAAAAAAAAATAAAAAATAGCAGGTTGTCATGTGAGGGATCCCTCTGGCTTTCTGTAAGACGGAAATAAAACCAGTAGGCGCAGGACTCCAGTAGGATATTTTGGGCAGGATATAGAGAACATTCCTGCCTTCAGCATTTCCTGTGAATACCACAGTAAACCAAACACATTTTGAAAGAAGGCTGTGAGTGTCCTAGGTGAGCCTTCCGGAAGCTGGTAGTTATCACGCCAGCGCCTAATGAGCACTGATGTCATTGCCTTACACTTGTGAGAGCTGGCTGTAAACACAGAGCGGCTGGCCCGAGAAACCAGCTTCCTGAAGATTAATTGTGACAGTGATGTATGTAATATGTAAATAGAACTAATCAGAGGTGCTGGCCGTGTAACCACGGGGCAGGCAGGAAATGAACACAGCTGAGAACTTTGCAGACTCACTTTCTTATTCTAACCTTTCAAAAGGCAAAACAAATGAATTCAGTTGAGAGCAGATGTAAACACTTTCTGCAGCACAAGTTCTGACAAAACTACAAAGATTCCCAAGCCAGCACCAAGCCTGGGTTTTCACTGCGGATGCCTTCCAAAGTTCTTTTGAGACCCATGGCTGACAGACCTCAAACGCAAAGTTCCTCTTGTCAGTGATCCCTATCTGAAGCGACGCAATTTTGTTTCCTTCCTTTTAAAGGGCAGCCACAAAACAGGGCTTTATGATGAGAACTATGTGCGGGTGTTGCAATGCTTCTCTTTCACTAACTCTGAAGTGTCTCAAGTGCCAAACTCCTCCAGGAGGATGAACCTTTCAAGCACAGCACTGAACAAATTCACTGAATTAGCAGACTGCAAGATCCTCTACTTGAGATTTCCAATAAAACTATTTTCCTTTTGGAATTGCTTCATAGGCAAAAGAGAAACAAGACAACCATATGTTAGATTATATAATTATTAAAGTGTAGGTATAATTAGGGCTTCCAATAAGGAATAAACAACATAAATATTGAAGAGTGATGAATTGTTAAGAAGTGACTGAACAAGAGAGTTATTTTTTAAAACTAATTCAAAACATGTAATTTTAATTTTCCATTCTTCAAATCCTTTTACATGAAAAAGAAATGTGGAAATTCATCTTTTCAGCCCATGCTCTTCAGTTTCTTTCCATGCCTGTTTCCTCACAGGATGATAAAAACCTCTTTTCTTTCTTTCTTTTTTT
>VWZG01000460.1:946774-1117566 GCA_013396735.1 Grallaria varia
TTTTGTTAGTTTGTTTTTCTTCCCACAAAGACAAATATTGCTTCCCTTCAGCAGAAACCTAACACACAAAAAAAGCCAGACTGGTAAGATTGTATTTGAGTAAGAACAGTGATGGAGCTTGGCTGTGGAGGTGCCTGAGCAGTGCCAGAACATGAGCACAGATGTGAAGGATGCAGAGATTACACTTACCCGGCAAGTAAGGAAAATTGCTTGGAGAGAGATGCAGCAGGATTCCAGACAGGGGAAAACTTCCCATTGTGCTCCAGTTCTTTGTGCTGAGCTGAACCACGCAGTTGGAACTGCACTTCTATTCAGCTGAACTGAAAGCCTGAATCTTTCTGTGTCTTCCTTTAAAAAAAAAACGAGATATACTCACTATATAGCACAATGCCCTTATTGCTAACAGTATCAGTCAATATTTCTTTCACAGAGGGCAGCTATTGTGCCTATACAAACCAAGCATGACTTGATTATCAGTTGTGACAGGACCTTACAAACCCTGCAGAAGCCAGTGCAGACATTTTTCTACTGATGAGCAGGCCCAAAGGGATCAGGACATCACCTCAAGAAACTTCCTGCACTTTATGATCTATTCAATTTTACTTTTTGTGTCACAAAAAGATTTGGAAAATACATTTTGTAATCATCTTGAAAAATGGATTTATCTTTTCTACAAGTAATAAATCATTAAGTCAATATTGTTCTCACATTGCAGAGATGATCTTGATTTGAGAGCTTAAAAATCAGTAGTTTCCTTCCCAAAAAATTTGTGAATATAATTCAGTGGTTAGAAAAATGGTTGGGAACCAGGACACCAGGTTGTCATCACAAATTGCTTTAGAACTTTCTAGGTCTCTAGTCATATCATCAATATAATATTCTGGGTCTGGTCTGGTTTTTCCAGCTTAAAATAACTTATTTGTTTTTCTATATCGTCATCTTGCAGTATCAAAATGGCCCAGAAGCATTTACAGGGTCATTAATACTGTTGCTATAACTACTGTAGCCTGCAGTGCAAAACAGAAATGCTTATTAGCACCAGCCCAATCGCTGACAAAACACAGACTGACTTGGATGTAATTTGGGTGCTTCATGGCCTAGATTTAATATTAGCTTTCTATAAATGGGGGAAAAAAAGTAGGAAGGGGGGAATTTTTAGTGATTATTCCCTTCCTCTCCCCACTCTCCCAGATTTCTGAATGAATCCTCAGGAGATGCACAGCACAGCGCTGCATTCGGGACTGATGCTATTGCTGCACTATAGTACAGTAATATTTCAAGCACCGAAGGCATAACACACATTGCTTCAGGGTCATTTAAGAGTGCGTTGGACAAGCCATTCTGACATCCTCAGGGGAGAGCCCATTGTTGGTGGGTGCTCGAAGAGATGGCACAGATGCCCATTCCCATCTCTAAGTTACCTGGTACAGTGGCAATGCCACCATAATTCACTTCAAAGTGATGCTCCATGCTCCTAATCTTTCTTAAATCAGCTTATGTGAACTACTGAGGCTACAATTAACATTTTTCAGGAGCTGGAATCACTAGGAAATAAAATTATGGCAGGCAGACAGCATTATATACACATAACAGGTGAAAAAAGCTCACGTGACTACCACTACTGCAGAAAAGTGAAACAAAATCATGCAGTATATATTTATCTACTTATTAACAAAAGGTAGAATAAATTATTAAAGACAGCTGTGGTTAAAGCCAGCATAAAATAAGTATGATGTGATATAAGCCTACTCTGAAACTGATAATGAAGTTTAAACCATGACCCTGTTTCTTGAAGGTCCTTGGGTTGCAAAAGCAGTGGTGTACTATTTCCCATTCAGTCTGATTTTAAAATTTGTACCACACATGTAGCACATGCTCTTAAAAAAAGTCACAATATGTAACAGATTCTTTTCTTTATGTTTCACAAATTTGTAGTCCCAGCAGAAGTCAACAAAATTATGGGAGGTGATGACGTTATGTCTTCTCCCAAACACTCATAATCAAAATGGGACATTGGCACTAAAAAAAGGAGAACTATTTAATTCTTAGTCAGTTAACTACTGCATAATTTTAATCTTTTCCAGCACCTCATTCAGTTAATACTGAGGAGGTTTGTTTAGTAGATGAATTGTTCCTGTGACACATCTCCAACACAAATTGAACTTAAAACGGAGAAACTTAATTGACAACAGACTTGTATGTGAAGAGGTAATTTGTGCCGATCTGCTTAAAAGATAAATACATTTTTACATTATGCAAACTGAAATCAGAAATTTGGGGTTATTTACTATAAAAACAATAGTAATTAGAAAGCCACATATTTTTGTTCTGAGCTAGAGACTTTTTTGTCCTGGCTGTGAGATTGCAAGTAGAATAAATCCACAGACAGAGAAGATATAGAAGGGTCCTTTAGTGTACAAACTTAGAAATTTGAAGTAGGTGGCTATAATTTCTGAAGAATAGTGCAAAAATTAAAATCTCTGCTTGCAAAATATTTGACTGACCACGGCTTCATCTGGCTCTTGCAGGAGACTCTGAGAAACTCCGAGTTTCAAGCCAGAGCGCTGTAGATGGAACTAATTCTGTGTCCAGCATGTGGCACCTGAGGCTGTAGAGAGCAGTTTAAGGCCAGATGGAAGCTCTCTAAGAGATTAAGACAAGGTTGTACACTCTTTTATGCAACATATGGTCGTTACAGTTAATTTTAAAGCAACTACACTGCGTGCACTTCTTACAGGCGCTTGGGGCCAAATGCTGGTGTCACCCCAAGCCCAGCAGAGCACCAGCTTCCAGAAACGGGCACTCTGGGGCCGCTCTCTGGCTGTGGTTTGTCTGCACGAGCGACCGGCATTTTGCAAAGTTGCAATCTCACTTCCCCAAATGACAAATGTAAAACCAGAGCTCTACTTAAAGCACGGCATACGTGCAGCTGCAGTGGCAGTGAAGGTGGAGAACCACCTTCTTCCCACCAGCTCCTCTGCGAACTGCACCGCTGCCAACGGGGACAACCCGGGCGGACGCAGCATGTGAGAGCCCCCCAAGCACATCAGCCACAGCAGCTGCAACCACGGCGAGGAAGCAGGAGGAACATTTTCGGACGCTCTTTTAGAGGAAGATGGAAAACCCACTTCTTTTATTCCCCCAACTAAACACTTCTGCTTCAAAGGATAAATCCTATTACAAAGTCATGAAGTCGACGATTAAAGAAGAGGCGCACAAAGCAAGCAAGCCTGGGTAAGTTTTCAGGTCATGCCGACCCTCTGAGTGTTCTGTTTACATAACGCTCTCTCTCACATAGCTCGTGGGTGTGAATTTAGGACGCAGATGATTTTATTTTTGACACATGTATGACGACTCACAAACTGTAATCCTAGAAATTGTATACATAAAATATTAACTCACTGTGGAAGTATTTTTTTTTTAACAACAAGAAACAAATCAAATAGTGATCTAAGAAAACTAGGAAAGGGAGGTTGGAAGAAGTTCTGAGAAATGTTGAATATGATCCGGGAAAGTTTCATTTCAAAAATTTGAAACGACAGGAAGCGATACTTCCTTTTTCTTTGTGAAACATTAAAAATAGAAGACGCTGAGCCAACTCTTTGTGTTCTCTAATAGGAAATTTCCCCCCTTCATCTTTAAAATAAATTTAAATGTATGCTGCAAATGAAAGGATTTCCATTTCTCTTAACTGATATGTAAACTTGTGCTAAGCTATAATGAAAAAAAAACCATTTATGTGAATAATATATGTAGGAGAAGTAACAGCAACATGGCTGTAGGTGAAAATAGCAGGATCTGTGGTGCAGAAACAGAGATAATAGTCAAAGGAAATGCCTAAGGGGGGAAAAACAACTTTCAACAAGGTTTCTTGAAAAGCTACTCCAATTCTGTTGTAGAGCTAAGCAGAAGAGAAATAGGCTGAGCCTTCTCCTGCAGAAACCTGAATTCCATGAGAGTGATCATCTTGGTAAACCTGGAAACTTGGCAAAAGCAACGAGGTAAACATTATAAAAGACTAAGTTGATGGGAGTTTCTTCCAAGAAGTGCGTGACTCAGAATGTTTCCTGCCTCTGCATGTGTGCATTCAGACTTGGGGGATAGAATTGCTTTTTAGACCTATTTAATTCTAAAATTATCAATCCAACTCAAGTATACAAACACTGTAGAAGTATCTGGTACACATCAAGGTAACTCACCACTAGTGTTTTCACACCACTGGCCCCCATAGACTTGAAGATGCATCTAAACCTTCACTTGTGCCAACATCTTTTGTATTAGTCCACTGACTACATAGAGCAGGCATCCACTCAGAAATGCAGCTGACAAATTACTGCTTGCAGGAAAATGGTACCTCTTCCTGCAAAGCAGGTTTTCCAAAGAATTCTGTGATGTGCAGATGCCATATGCATGTTAAGTACTGAATGTATAGTTCCTCAGTAA
The DNA here is from genome assembly GCA_013396735.1 of Grallaria varia. Lineage (NCBI taxonomy): Eukaryota > Metazoa > Chordata > Aves > Passeriformes > Formicariidae > Grallaria > Grallaria varia. The sequence continues at coordinate 951,218 of VWZG01000460.1, forward strand.
TTGCAGTAATTAGTTGAACACACTTGTCTCCAAAATTAAGATAGTGATGTTTGTGCACGGTGGTAATGTCCCTGTTACAATGCTTGCATAAGGACATCAGGTAAAATCTTGGGTTTATTGACTGCAGTAAGCGTTAAGTTCCTGACTTCAATGGGGTACCAAGATGTCATCGATATATTAAGAATTGCCTTTGTAGCTCCTGACTTACAAGAAGGAATATGCAAAGTAATGCATATTGGCCTAAAAAATTTGCCACCCCTTCCTTTCCATCATAGGCCATTTCAGAACACTTCAGTGCTTACCTTGCTCTTTTGTCTTGATGGACCTTGTTTAAGCAGTTCCTCTCTTGGGGACCAAGCTGCCTGCTTTGACCAGAGCTACTTCTTACAAACCCTCACTAATTAGGAGTACGTGGTAGAAATCACATAAAAGCCCAAACTTTCTAGAACTCATGAAAAAGTGGCTGAGAAGGGGATATCTAAATGCTTGCACCTATGCATCTGGATAACTAGGCCGTTTGTTGCTCACATTTTGAAATATCCCACCCATCTCAGTTCCAGACATGTAAAACCATGCTAAGGTTGCATCTGGAAAGAGGAAGTAGAGCTGCTGTGCAGTGTGTATGCAGACAGGACTGAGTGGCTGATTACCCAGGGTATTTCACACAACGTACACAGACATCACTGCATTCTTATAATCTGTGAAAAGGCACTTTCAATGGAAGATAAAAGAGCAATAATAATTCCCTGAAGAGTTTCCCCCTTTTAACAGGCCATCACTGCCTTTTACCATGTTACTCTCACATAGGTGCTGACTAACAGATTCGGCTGGTCTTGTATAGAAGAGAAACTTGTATTTTTTGCTGGTCTTTATATATAGATTAGAGAGAAGTGACACTTATTTTTGTCAAAAATGAAAAAAAAACCAAACAAACAGAAAAGAAAATTACTCTTTTTGGAATAATGAAGTGAAATAATAATTTGACCTTTTTAAAGTTGTTTACTTAGCTATCAGATTTCCATTCTTCACACAGAGTTACTAACATAAGCAGAAAGAGAATTTAATGAAGCACTGCAGATGGACAGTGGGGTGATAGTAGAAAGAGTCTGTGTTAGTTTAAGCTAGTTTCATCTCATATTTAGAAAGAGGCAAAGCCAAACAAATCTTGGTTTCTGTCTATTATTGCACAAACTCTTTGCTGCACCCAGGTGTTGGGGTTCTGTGAAGCCACTGGGTTGATTCAGATTCTGAAGCAGAAATAGCCACATCCACCAGGAGTTTCCAAACCCCACAAAGAATCTCTCCAGCATTCCATGTAGTTGTGGACTGAGTAGGTGGTCTGAAGTCATAAGCCTTTTTCTTTTGCTATGACCAAAATAAATTCTGTAGCTATAGGAACCCATAGTTCCCAGATTTACCAGTCTACACAGTTCAGAGAACTGCACTTTCTGTACTCCTCATAACTAAGAAAAAGGAGTAAGGCCTCATTTTCCCTGACTCTAGAATCCCCCTGCTTTACCAACCTATGCTCATTTCTTGAATTTCATTTCTCCAGCATTTGTACCTCTCCTCAAGAACTGCTTTTCGCTCCCTAGTTAAAAATTACCTTCCTGTAAGCAATGACTTCAGCCAGGAGACATGTGACACCTATTAAAATAATAATAATAATAAATACCTCCTTTTGAGTTGTGTGCAAAACCAAGGTCATTACTTAAATTCCTTCCCAAAGTGATTGGAATTTCCTTCCATCTAAACTTCATGTGCCTACAGGTTTTTTGCCAAGGGAGCCCAAACTGTGTGAATCAGGCAACAGAACAGCAAAACTCTGCAAGGAAGGGGAAATCATTTTCCAGAAGGGTTTAGTACATAAGAACTTGTTCTAACCAACTAATCATGGACCAGTTGCTTATTGATACTTCCAGTGTACTGTGCTTTGCCCTCAAATGAAAATGGTTTTAAATATTAACATTCATAAAGCAGTTATAAAGACAGGCTTAGAACCTAAGTCCTAGTCCTAGCATGATACGGCTCACCTGCTTCCTCCAGTTCTGGCCTACTGAAAAGCCAAGTACTGTCCAGGTATGCATTCAGAGTGAATCTATACAAAACAAAAAAGTGATTTCTCCAAAATTGTATTGCTGTGAATGAAACAAGGTGGGTTTTTTCCTTTCTTCACTGTTCTCCAGGGCAGAGTTTTTGAATTCAAAGTGAAGCACGTGCAACTTGATGTACTTGATGAAGAATATGAGTTTTATAAATGAGGCACAGCATCTCAGAATGACATGACATTTGAAATAAGTTTGTGGTAAACAAACCAGACTATGTGTGCAATTAACCTATACGACTAGCACCTAAACCACACCGCTACAACTCTGTCATCAGGCTACAGAATTTTTCCATATTTCATTAGAATCAGACTGTGGTAACACAGCCGCAGTGAGGGCATCCAAAACCACATCTCTGCACAAGTATTCTTAAGTTTAAATAGCTGACAGACTTGGTTCCCTTATGAATTTTACCACATTGAATGATCTCAATTCCCTTTTAAAGATTAGTCGAGCAGTGCAAGCACCAAAGAGAAAAATCTTTGCTCTGATGTTTTTTTAAACAGGGAAAAGAAGCACAACTCTGCAGGAAAAAAAGGTCAAAAAAAATAAAGAAAATGTTTCTGAAGTCCCTAAGAGAATGAGTTCCTTTAGTAATGTGACCTGATCAAAGGCTTTGTGAAACCGTCCTGAGCCATAATTGTAACTGATAACACACCTCACACAGGTAAAGGTACACAGTATGCACAATTCTTCAAAATCCCTTTCTGTTTCCTGACCAGTGTGTCTCCTGAAGAAGCTGTGAAATGGGGAGAATCTTTTGACAAACTGCTTTCTGAGAAAGGTTAGTAGGTTTTTTTCTTCACCATGCACACTGCTAGGATGAAAAATTGATGGAAAATGATAGAAAATTGATGGAAAATTATAAAATCCAGTTGTGCCCTTAAACAGACCAGGCAGTTACCTAAACTAGGTGTGATGGGTCATTTACAGCAGCATGTGTTTCTACTCTCCTCATAAGCTTAGGCTATAGTATGCTATCAACTAGTGAAAATAGCTGAAAATAGCTTTCAAGTTTTGTATTTTATTGAACAAAATAATATAACAGGCAGTAAAGACTTCCTTCAATAAGAAGGAGTTTTGAATCTGAATATTGCTCAGATATTCCTGACTGCAAGACATGTTCTATGTATTTACGAAAAGTCTTTGTCATTTCTGACACAATTTGTTTCTAAACCCACGATGGCATCCAAGCTGGCCATCATTTGAAGGGGCCTGCTGCTCACATCATTATCAAATGCACATATGCTCCTCTTTTTATTTCGAAGGGGCACACATATGTTACAGCTCCAGTGCTGGACATTATGTGCTTTTCAAATCTGGTACCTTGAACAGGTGACATTGGCATAACTGCATGACTTCTGCAGACTAAGCACACTTGGGAAAGAAAATATCCTCAGCATAACAACAGCAGCATAAAGCAAATTATAAAGATGTCAAAAGCCATCCATTTTAAAGTGTTACTGAAGAACAGTTTAGTTATGAGCAAAAATTCAAATAGTGTTTTGGTCAACCTAAATTGATATTCAGATGGAATAAAATCCGTGACTTCTACATATCCACATGTTTTGCTTGTTTCTCTTTCTAAATTTATGAGACCTTGGGAGTGGATTTTTATTGATGCTGAGAATTTTGTAATGGGAGTTACAGCACTAAGGATCATAATGGAAAAGCTGCACTTATTTTAAAACCTTTAGGTATTTTAAGGTAATTATCTATAATGTGATATTATTCAAAGGGAGCACGAACTATTTTGCTTCTTTGTACAGATTGTGTGAAGAGAGTAACTGCCTGATAAGGATATATTTATATATTTTTTAATGCAATTCAACTTTCCCTACTGTAGCTGGGCTGGATGCCTTCACAAAGTTTCTGAAAACTGAGTTCAGTGAGGAGAACATCGAGTTCTGGATAGCTTGCGAGGATTACAAGAAAAGCAAAACTGCACGTGAACTTCTGCCAAAAGCTAAGGCCATTTTTGAAACATTCATAGAGAAAGATGCTCCAAAAGAGGTACAGTAAAGACAACCTTCATTATACACACTATTTGACACAACTGCATCTGATGAAATCTGCTGTTAAGAAGTGCATGCCCAGAAGCAGGGGCAACAGTTCCTTATGTAGTTGCTGACATAAGAAGGCTGTATAATAAAAGGCAAAGCTCTGGAAGGAAATCTGCATAGATAATTCTCATTGTCTTCCACATGCCTTTAAATACCCCTTCCATGTTACTCTAAGCGGAGAGCATGAATTCAAATATTGTATTGTAGGAATCAGTGATTCCTAGTCATCTCTAAACCGAGGATATATATACATATATACACACAAGGTATAGTTAAGAAAAAATAGTGATACTAAATATTAAAGCTGCAGTGAGATACAGGAGCTAGCATTTGTTGGAAAGTATTATCTATCTTTATTTAAAGCTATCGCCAGAGCAACAAATTTATTCTCCCTTTCTCTTAAAACACTAATTATCTACTAAATTATTACATAACTAAGATTCAGAAGCTTTTATTTTAAATAAGATAAAATAATAAAAGAGATTAGAAGGAACTACTAAATTAAACACATCCTTTAAAATAATAGCTATGTTTTAAGTATGGACTTGTCTTGATTGACTCCCTCCCTCTTTTCCACCCCCTCCACCTCTAATTGCATATCCTTGGTATGTTACTGTCAGCACAAAAATACATTGATATGACAATCCTCATCAACAGGAAGGCCTTTTTATAGTATTATAAAGTGCAAAAAGTTTTCATATTTACAACTTCTTCATGTTACTGAATTGTGTTATAAAGGATTCATAGATGAGCAAAAGGAATATTTTTTGCATGCCCTGAAAAGGAGATGAACAGGTTGGGGGATCAGGAACTTTTCAGTGAAATCAGAATCCATAGGTCTTTTGGCCTTAAAATTTCCCATAATTCTGTTGGGTTTGAGCACATCAAACACTTCACTTGCCAATGCCTGCATTATTTTTTATTTTATTTTCCAGAACAGCAGAGGTTAAACACTAACTGCTGCTTCCCTGTGACAAGGGTGAAAAAGGTGCAATTTTAGGAAAAGGATTGCAAAATGGTGCCATTTTCACCTGTAATTTGAATAGATTACGTTTAAGATTCTGATCTGCTTTTCCTAGGAAATGCTCGCTTTCAAAGACTTGTGTCCCATTTCATTTCGTTCCCTGCTGTGTGCCTTTGGGGTGGACTTTTCATAAAAAGGACCCCCTGAGCTGTGTGAGGCAGAACCTGTGGCTGCCAATTAATCAATCCATGAGCAGTTATGGCCGGGTAACAAGCACAGCTACCACCAAAGGTTGAGATTGATGCAGAAGAGAGGAGCAGGAGGAAAGCTTAGGGAGGGGACAGAGTGTGACGTGGTACTTTGACTCACAATAACAAAGCAATTTGTGACCTCATACTTTGACTCACAGTAACAAAGTAATTTCTTTATCCATCATACTTTAATCTAGTGCAGGCAGCAAGGGTGCTGGATTCACCTGCAGCAGTTGGCTTTGGTCAGACTTCCCCACTGGGGTTCAGCTGAGACCAGCCAACAGCATCTCATTTCAGACCACACAGCTCTGGAGTTTGCACCTTTTCTCTAATTTCTAGTCCAGCAGAACTCTTTTATACACAAATTCCTGTGCATACCGTTCAACAGGTTCATAAAATCTTGGATCAGTGGACCATTCTATCACCACTAATTGCCCTTCAGTTTTTAGATCTAAACTACTTGTTTTAATTAGTTACATAGAAACGACAGGTGTCTCTCGAGTAAAATAAAGCATATTATAGAAGTCACTTTTTGACTGAATAAATATTTTTAAAATATATATTCTATCTTATTTTTGAAAATAACATTCTTAAATCAGTGCCTGACATTTTAATAAAATTCTCATGTAAATAAATATTTCCTGGGATGAATGCAACTGCATATGGAATAAAAAATCATTTTATATGCTTTCCAATGTAAAGCTCCAGAGACCCATTTAAACATTTCTTTTTATTTTATTAGAATTTTCTCACCTTCCTACTACCCAAACTCTACACAGAAACCAGGAATTTAAAATATTCACTACCACAGTCTTACTAGACAAAACTCTCCATGAATTCTAAATGAGAATGGAGGAAGCTTTGTATTACCCTGGTGTTGCAAAGCCTGAGACCTGCAAAGTACAAAGATCACTATTAGAAAATTACTTTCAGTCAAACATCAAACTTTATCTCCTGTTTTTCCTGTTTTCCTTTGTACCACTGACACATCTGTGAAGCCTTTCTGACAGCTATTACTGAACACAAGCATACTAATTCTGTGGTGTCGACATCCTGTTGTATCGGGGATTCAAGGCCCCCTTATCAGAAAAGTCTTTAACCAATTTACAGTGTCATTGCTATGAATAACAACTCAGGAAATGCATGAATGTTTGTTAAAGAAATACACTTTTCCTCATTCTCCAGGTGAATTTGGACTTTCACACCAAAGAAGTCACAAGCCAGAACATTCACCAGCCCCTCATCACCACCTTTGACGCAGCACAGAGCACAGTCTACAGGCTGATGGAGCAGGACAGCTACCCACGCTTCCTGAGATCTGATCCTTATATCAATTTGGTGAAAGGGAGAAGTCCCAGTCGGCCTACCCTTAGGAGACGGTCACGGTCTTTTACTGTCAATGATTTTCAAGGTGTACGCCCAGACTTTACCATTTGGTAGCAAGAAACCTCAGCCCTCCTAAATTCTAACTACTCCAGCTACTGTATGTGTTTTAAAATCCAAATCCTTAGCAGGTGTAAATAAGTGGCAAAGCAGAGTTAAATGCACTTAAAGCAGGTCAGAGTTCTGTAGCAGATGATTAATCTCATTTTTATAGAGAAGTAGGCAACGTATTGGCAAGTCTTATAATGTAAAGTTTTCATACAGTATTTTTTTAAACTCTGGTAAAAGCTTTGACCATATTTGGAGGAAAAATCTGAATTTCCTGCATAAAATGCCATTTGCTAATATCCAACACGTAACCTGGCCCTGCATCATTTAGGCCATAGTTTTATCACAGTCAGCATCTATATACATAGTCTTTGCACATATTTATGTTTCTGCCATATTTCCTACACTAAGCGCAGAGAATTTGTGGTATTTTCTCATACTGCAAAACACATGGGAACATTATTAGCTATAATGCAAAGTTAAGTGAATTTTAACTATAGACACTGCATAATTAGAATGTAGCTTTTGCCTATTTTAAGAGGAACATAAAAATATGTATTTTGTACTTTTTTCTTATTACACGTGTCTATTCTCTGTATTTAAGTTATGCTGTATAGATTAGTTTTGGCATCAAATACTGGTATTCTAATTTTTTGCTACTAAATGAGCAGCAACAAAGGGCCAAGAATGTCCTTTTAACACAATGTGTGCCATTAAATATCAGGTCATGTCCATGTGTGTGTATATATATATATAATATTTCTACTTTTATTTATAAATAGTCATGGTTTACCAACTTTGTTACTAAATTTTGTTCTAAAATTTTTCTGCCTTTTATTTTGAAAATGTACCTGGAAACTAACAGCCCTTGGACTCAGGTAGAATAGCTTTGAGTTCTACTGTCATTAATATACACTCTACAGGTTATAGAGGAGGAAGGAGAAATCTCCATTTTTATTTCTGTGCTATTGAAGTCACACCTACCCTTTCCACAGTTACCCTGTCCTTTTCTTTCAGAATTGATGCAGGCATACCTTGAAGCGTGGGACAGTTCTTAAAATCTTAAACATTGGCTCAGTTTGTCAAGGGGCTGCAGGATCTATTTCTAACTGTGACTTGTGTATTCAGTTGCTTCATGAGGAATTTAAGCTTTCTTCCTTTTCTTCTCCTCCTGTAAGTGATGAGAGAGAAGGGGTGCAGTTCCTGAAGATGGGACTTCTTGTTCATTGCTAATTTGGGGGTTGTATGAACCGCTTGATCTGTGGATTTTATTAACTTTTAATAAATCTGATCTACTTAAAAAGTTGTCAGGATTTGGTTTCTCGTTAGTACATTGATTAATAAGATGTGAGGACTTCACTTAAGCTCAATAGTAGCTGTAATCATTACCATTTTAGTCCAAAGTGTTACTGTGCACAAAGATCCAAAGTCACCAGGAAACGCTACTGAGCCACAAGGACCCAGGAACCATCTCCAAGCCCTTTCCTTTACTTGGGGAATAGAGAGGAAACATTTTTGTAACTATGAGCACTATGACCCTTGCTGGTTTATTCCATTATCCTTCCCTGACCCCAAAACTTCAGCCTCATGCTCTTCCTGACAGTGTAAGCAGTCAGAAGTTGGGAACAGTGATTCAGGAATAATTCCTCTGTTCTTAGGAGCACTGACATTGTGTTTCAGTCTCTTTAGCAGAATCAAATGCAGCTTTGGAGCTTTTCAGGCTCCAATTTTTACAAACTGCCTACACTTCTGTGTTCATTGTCAAAGGGGTCACATGAATGAATGCAGTGAAAGGCAACTGCCTAACCCAGTATCATTGCTGAGTTCAGTATATTTTCCCGAATAGATTATTTACTTCTGCCCTTGGACTCTCTGTCCCTGGAAAAGGAACCAGTTCTGCCAGAAATTATCCTGTTTCTGATTAGGGGAGGTTCAGATTAGATATTCAAAATTTTTTATTCACTGAAAGAATGTTTAGGCACTGGAATAAGTTGCCCAGGGAGGTGGTGGAGTCACCACTTCTGGAACTTTTCAAGAGGTGTCTAGATGTGGCATTTGGGGGTACAGTTTAGGGGTGATTGTGATGGTGGGAGGATTAATGGTTGGACTAGGAGATCTTGAAGGTCTCTTCCAACCTTGACTATTCTGTGATTAGGGAATCTCTAATACAACACCAACTATGAGTGAATGCCAGTTGTCAGATACTTAAAATATGCTCGTTCCTGTGTCACGTATTAGTAAATTTGTCAGAGAAAGGGAACAGGTTTGAGAACAGCCCCACCTGAGTGCTAACAGCGGGTTTGTGTGCAACACAGATGTCAAACATTTGCAGCTAGATTCTGTCCTGGTGTGATTACGTTCCTTCATTATCAACTGACAATCTGTACCTTGGATGGATTGCCATGGACGAAATAAATGAAAAAAAAAAGTGTATTTAATGCTGTTCCAAAATCCAGACAAATGACAAATATAGTAGCTTGTAAGACTTTTCTTTTGTTAGCAAAAGCCCAGCTGTTAGTCAGAATGGTCTGCAATGATAAATACAAGTCAGCAGGCCCTTCATTTCATTTTACAGACACATGGAAAATTTTGCTTATCTCCTGGGAGGCCTTCCTCAAAACCATCAGTCTGCAGTACTGACAGTGCTAGTACCTATTATGAGTTTTATAATGAAAACAAACAAATAATATATTCCTGTAGCTATTTATGCATGTGTGTTTTTCAAAGATAATTATGAACTGTAGCTGAAATTACAGCAGACTAATACCATGGGAACTGCTGTACAAAGAAAGCCAAGATAAACTCACAGAAAGGAAGGGAAAGGACACAAAGATAAACCAAAATGACATAATTATCTGGCAAAGGGTTTTTTCTAGAAGAAGCTCCTTTTAGTGAGAGAAAATGAGTGTTCTACTGTTTAGTGCTCTACTGCAGTTCTGGAGGATGAACTAGGCTTAGATTTAGTATAAGCCTGTGCTGGTGTTCCAGGATTGATCAGGCTCAGGGCTGGCCCTGCAGAGACGTATTTACAGCACAAACCTTAGAGGAGTACCAGAGAACACAGTCAGGCTTCTCTAGTTTTGGCAGAATCAATGCCACAGTTATGTAAATCCTCTTGTTAGGTGACCTAGTGCAACTAACACATATACAAAGCCTATTGGGCAAGTATTTTTATGGGGAATTATTTTATGTAGCAGCTTTTTATATGTGTCATTTGGTCTTCTGTTTTTCAATACTTTGGTCTAATAAATTAGCTTAATTATGATCTGCTGTTCTTGTTTCACTTGAGGGAGATAGAAATACACATATCTTCTTCAGTTTGGGGATTTGCTATTGAACAGAACACCAACTTGAATAATTTTTGAACTGACAAAAAACAGAAGGAATGAAATCTAAGATAAAGAATCTCAAAGAAAATCAATTCCCATCTTCCACTGAAGTCAGCAATTGGTAATATGGCTCTTACATGCCTTTACATGCTACAGTTTATAAGTGACTCACAAATGGCAGATAATTTTTCTCTTCTTTTGTCCCCAGCTGCTCAGCCTGCCTTAATTAGCTACTGCTTTGAATGCAGTTCCCTCTGCTTTCCACACATACTGCCAAAGACCTCAACTGAGAAAAAAATTGCATAAAATCATCTGCCTCCCATCAGTGATTCATATGCTCATGAACTTATGCCTTGCTTAGCTGCTTGTCCTAGATCCCACTCTCTTCTTTGCATTTTAGTCAAATGCCTCAATCAAATGCCCTTTAAGCTCCTGTGTGGCTTTGTGCCAAAGATAAAAATGTACTCCCTCAATCCACCATCCAGTCTTGTTGCTATTTTTATTTTCTTGCTAATGTCTGGTTGTCTGTCATTGGTTGTACTATGATAACTTAAGGCTGGTCTCATAAAAGGTCCCTCTGGTTTTATACCAAAGCTTTTCTCTCTCCTTTCCTAAGTGGCATCTGTTTGCATAACCTCCCCCTAATTCTCCCTTATCTCTTAAAGGATATTATCTAGAATCCAAGTTTTACAATCTAGTCTCTCCGATTGCCTTCTCCATGAAAGGTAACTAAAATTACCTAGCAAGAAATACAACCCTATGGCAGTAATTTTTGAGATTCCAAACAGGATAGAAGATTAAGCTGAAGTGTAACATAAGGATAAGTCTGAACTGTCATTTCTTCACCATCAAATTTGCTCATAATTAAGAGACTCTTGTTTCCTCACAACTTTCTGGACTCATTTTACATTTCTGAAATTAATGCTATTCCAGTTTTTCCTTAAGAAAGAAAAGGCTTTTAAGGATTAAATCCTCACGTGGAGTGTGCCTCTGTGGCAGACTCAGTAGAATCTCCCCTACATCACACACATACTCTCCCCAGAGTACTTGAGTATGGGCCTACTGGGGAAGCCAGAGTCCAAGAATCACTGACAAAAAGAGGTAACCCAGGACATTGGTGCAGTGGTTTTCCCTTTCATCCATTCCTAGCAAAACCTGACTCGGGACAGAGCACCCACAAGGCACTACTGAAGAGATAACTGCAGAGGGGAATGATGGTTTCTGAGCATTCTGAGGCATAACGCCTACCTTTCATATATTCCTACACTGGTGCAATTTCTACCTGTCTCCAAGCACAAGGTCATAATACAATCCTCTATGTTTGTGCTGGGTGGGCTTCTTGTAGGAAGTTTTGTGAAGTCTGATGTTGTGTAAATAACAGCATATTCATCCAGGACATAAGCTGTGCGAAATAATCTGCTAGTTAGTACTAGATGGCAATCTTCAGGGTTGCACTCTGTCTTGAGAATTGTTTCTACTTCTTTTCCAATATAGGTTTGTATTTGTATAGTACTTGGAAAGCTTGTATATAAGGAGCCCAGACTGCTGTAAAATATTTTGACAGATTGTTCTTGAAATCAAAACATTTCACCTGAAGGGCATACTTTGCTTTGGTGGAAAATAACAGCTCATTTTCTTATGCAAAACAACTCTGTGGCATACTGAAGACACACAGAGTTGTTCACATGGAAAAAAATTTTGTGAGCTGCCCATGCTGTTCAGTGCTATGGGAAGGTGGGCATTTACATAGTGCTGTGATTAAAATAAATTTGCATCCAGTACTACAGGCGTTTCCATGTTAGCAGGATGCTCACATCATCTTGGCTTCTCCCAGCATAAGAAACGCAGTCATGTCATTGTGCACTTCAATTGTTTGGACCAGCAGAACATTAACTTTTTTTTTCTGCTGAGACTCAGTTATACAAGACAACACTATCCAAGCAAACCTGGGAGTGGAATGGAATTAACAGAGGCCACGTGCTGAAGGGCATTAATATATCGAACCTGATCCAGGCAAACACCAGCACACCAAAACAACTCTTGGAGAGTGTGAGCTTTTCTCACACTGCACTCAGGTGAGTACAAGGCAGCCCTCCTAGGAACATATATAAATGAAAACTATTTCTTAGGTTAACACACCAATAGTTTGATCATGTATCACTGTTTTATACTCTCCATTGTGATTAGTATCTAGGTCAGATGCAGGTAAGAGGAACAAAAAAGCCATGCCTTATTCACCTAAACAGCCAATAGCTTTCATAAAGGAAGATAATTCAGTGAAACTAATGCCTAAACATAGCTAAAAATAAAAGCAAAAGTTCAAGCAGTAAGCCTGAAAGTTCTGGAGATTTAAATATTTAACAAATCAGTGGTCCTTATCACGTAATATTAGCAGAGGAGGAAACATTGAGTCAGTAGATCCACATTTCCTTTCCTACAGCTCTAGCTCTCCTGTGGCACGTCAAAGGCAGGGGACTCCAAAGAACAGTCCTCAGGGTTACAGAAATGTTAAGCCAGAGGCCTCATAGATCAATTTAAAAATACCCTGCAAGCCCAGTCTGAGCTATCAGTGAACTGAAGCTGCAGACATCAGCTATGTCAGTTGGGTCCAGATTTACAAGAAGTTTAGAAATAAACATACAGAGGAAGAAAAGAGCTAGGGATGAAAGAATAATTATCAAGAGACAAATTGAATATACTCCATCTGGCTACAACCCCCTTTCAGGGAGTTGTAGGGACCAATAAGCTCTGAGCCCCCTTTTCTCCAAGCTGAGCACCCTCTCAGTCACTCCTCATTAGACTTGTGTTCCAGACCCCTCCCCAGTTCTGTTGCCCTTCTCTGGACCTGCTCCAGCACTCGCACTGGGCAGCAACAAGTTGTCCCTCAAGTCACTGGGTTACGGCCACTGGTAGGTGCAGCTGCCACTGGTAAAAATTTAGCCATGTTTAAAGGAAGCATTAAAAATAGTGTCGATTTGTGTTGTCCTGTTTGGTTATTCACCTGCTAACTGTATTGTTCCTGCTGTCACATTGCCTTCAGCTTGAAGATCAGTCAGAAAAAGAAACTCTGCCCAACCTGTGACAGTCAGACAAACAAACAGTGGAACAAAAAATGCCAGTGAAGTGAGTCGTTGTTTATGGCTATTTTAAACATAGGAGATTTATGGGACGGGATGACCAAGTCTTGAATAATCTGTACAGCTTTTATTTTCCTTTGAAGTGGATATGACTATTTTGATTCCCTGTTGTCAATTCTTCTTGCCATTCCCATTCAAGTAAATCTCATAAGGTCAGTGAGATCATTCTCTGAGTGGTGGGTAAATATTAAAACAAGTCATATTGCCCATAAGGACAAGAAGGAAAACTGACTGTTTTATCCTGGTCTTTCATGTTGCAGTTTTGTTTGACAAGAAAGTTAATAAACATTTACTGAATAATCTGAAAATTTGTTACATATTTGATAACAGTTTCTTACAGTTGCTAAAACAAATTCTCTGCTGAGTAATTCCATTGGCACATGATGTCTCACAAAGTACAACATCATGCTATGTTTAGTTTTCATTTGTGTTTTCACAGACCTACTATATTTGCACTCCAGTTTCCCTCATGGGCGTGTTTATATATATTTATAAACATGTATAATTTTTTTGTTTTTTAAATATAATTTTTGCACTCTGGATACAAGTAAACTGACAGCCAAAACAAAGTTTGTTTGTTAAAGATATCACTGCCACAAACCCCTGTAATAATTATAACTACGGCTATGTAACATTGTGACTGTTATATAATCTCTTCATAAATTTACAAGTAGAAAATACCTTTACTGGTGATGCTGAGAAATGGCTGTGAAATACAGCTCTCAAACTAACCTGTATCGTTCAGAGCAGAGTTTCGATAGCCGAGCTCTCCCAGTCCTCCCTTAGGAATATCAACTACCTTTTACAGAATTCTAGAATGCTTGAAATTTGTGTGTGTGTGTGTTTCGGGTTTTTTTTAAGTAAGAAGACAAGCAATATTTTATATAGAACAAAGTGTTTGCACTCATGTCTAACAGAAGCCTACAGCAAGTTACAGAGGAAAAGTCAAAACTACGAATTTACTCAATTATTTATACCACTGAGAAACTGATATAATGAACCACATATCCTACTAGTGTTAGCTTGATAACATTTTAGGTAATTCTTGTCATTCCAAGCAAAAAGTGTCATATAAATTAATAGTTAAACCATTTGAACTTGAGAAGAAATGCAATACACACTCTAGATCATTCATATCTCTCATTCTTCATTATAGTTCCATCAATTGTAAGCATTACTAATATTTCCAGGTTGAATAATCAAGTCACAGTGTCAAATAATGCTGTGCTTGATGAGTCTGGGTGCTTCTCTACACTCCAAAAAAAAGCATGTCACACTTTTTGTGGAGTTTCTCTTACTCAGCATGTAGAGTGGCATGACTGACTCGCCCACTCCCTCCAGGGGAAAGCCAAACCCTCGAGCCTTTGCCACCCCAGACAGCACAGGTGAAAGATGACAATGTCATTTTCAAGGGTAGATGTTGTTTCCACAGGTCAAACGCTGGGGAAACCATGGCCTGGTCTGAGTCTGTGGATACTCTACTAGCTAATAAAGGTAAGAAGCGATTGAAAAATGCATTTTTTAAAAAACACCTGTCAACCCAGTTGGCAAAGATTTGCCGGGTTTACACACTGCTCTCCAGTTCAACTCTCCACATGTGCTGAACCAACCAGCTGCTGCTGGAGGTGCCTGAGTTGCTGTCCTGAAAGGCAGAGGGGGCATGTTTGTCCAAGCTGCAAACACAAGATACCTTCTGGTCAGCCCCCTAGGGACATTTATAAAGGCAGAAGTTCTCTGAAAGAATTTTTATTAAGATAACTGCTAAACTGTCCATGCAATGGTTGTTTTTCATATTTTTTAAATTAAAAACTCCACAAACCCTTTTTTCAGTATTCCTGTTTCAAAGAACCATACACGTTGTGTGGTGACTTTTAGTCAAACAAAAAATGATGACTTCTAATACATCTCAAGTCACTTCTCCGAGAAGGTCCTGACACCCCAAACCACATGTAACTTGGAAATTTCCTTGCCTCTGCCTCATTTTCCTGCAGTAACTTTGTGGCCTGGAACCTGGGGCGTCTCCACACTGTTTCTGGATAGGATTAATTTGACTAACACAATTACATTTGCGACAGCTTTCTTTTCTCCAAGCTTGTCATTTGGGCTAATTTTAAACAGTTGCTTCCAAACAAACCTTAATTTGTTTCATTTTTTTTTTCCCCTTCAAAGTGCAAAAAAAGGTGACACAAATAAGTAATGAGGAGTCCTTCTCTCCATCCAAGACTTAACCATTACTTGAAAGGAGGTGGAAGTGCAGTTTAGGCAAGACAACCTCAGCTGTGGGTGGAGCACACTACCACAATGTGACAAATTTCTTTTTAGACCAGGGTCAGCCTCAAATCTCTAGTTTCCTAGTCACTAAAAATTCTCTGGAAGATCAAAATCTCCAGGATGCCCTTTTGAGTAGTGTGCCAGTGCTAGAGAAAGCAAACTACAGCAGGCAGGTGTTGGGAGCATTCCTTCACTGCTAAGAACTCACCAAAAGAATTCTCTTAGCCCCCTTATCATCGCTATTATTTCATCTCCTATTTATTTTCCCCCAGAACAGCTTCTCAAGCCTAACTTCTCACCGACATGCACACCAGTATCAGACACAGAGGTTACACTATATATACACTCCATATGCATGCAAGCGTGTATATACGCAGGTATAAACGGCATTGGTCTCGCAGTTTTTCTCTACCCCTCATTTCATTCATTTTTCCCCAGATGGCCTGGCAGCTTTTCGGAGATTTCTGAAGTCAGAGTTCAGCGAGGAGAATGTGGAGTTCTGGCTGGCCTGTGAGGACTTCAAGAAAACCAAGTCCTCCACCAAGATAGCCTCGAAAGCCCGAAAGATTTATTCTGACTTTATACAAGCTGATGCTCCAAAGGAGGTAAATAGTGGGGGTTTTTGCATGTACTTTGGGTATTGAGGATGGGAATCAAGTGGAAAGTTCAGAACCAAACTTCAAGGAATGACAGAAAATACAATTCAAAATGGTTGTAATTTCCATTTTCATGTCCATTATTTACCAGGTAAAAACACAGTGTGGAACTCTGTGAGGCAAAGACATTACTCCTTATAGTTTACATTCTTCACACAAAGCATAGGTTTATCTCACCTTCTGAAATTGCTACCTAAAGATTAAAGGAAATTTACGTTCAATATCATTTGTTGCCTAACCTTTTTTTCATAATGCAATAAGCACCATTTCTTCCATATTTTAGGTACCAGTGTACTGGAATGTTAATGACAGCGTTTGTTCTTTTGTATAGGTATTTTACACATAATGAGAATGCAAACTTGCAAAAGTTTCCGTCACAGCATCCATTTTTTATCATTATTTCAAAAATGCTTACTGTGAAAGAACAAATTCCTTATTAATTATTGTTCACATTCTCCCCCTTATACTTTTACACTGATGTTTTTGCCTTTGCTAGCAAGTGTGCTTTCAATGTCCCCATGTCTTACACACTATTGAAATCCTTTTTATTATTGTTAAAACCAAAAAATCCCTACAAAATACATAGGGATAAAATCTAAACCGATGATGAGTACATTCTCTTCTAATTTACTCTTGGGTAAGCAGTATTTCATGGGATTTAGTTTGGCAAAAAGACGAGATAATCAGAAATTAGTTTTTCCAGTGATGCAACCTTTTTAAGAGCCAAATAAAATAAAGAATTCAGCATACTAGGAAATGAAGGGATGAGCTTCCTGTTCATTTGCATCAGTCAGGTTATTTGGGAGGACATTCAAATGCCAGCTGTGTCCTGTACGAAAACAGATCTCAACTTTCCAATCAAACTGACACTTGTTTTATGCCTCCTTTCTTCCTGCAGATTAATATTGACTTCCATACCAAAAACGACATCTCCCGAAACATCTCTGAGCCCACCCTCAGCTGCTTTGATGATGCTCAGAGGTTAATCTATAGTCTCATGGCAAAGGACTCTTTTCCCAGGTTTCTAAGGTCAGAAGCGTACAAGGCACTTGTAAAGAAGCACCAGGACAGAAATCAGAAGAGATGGCTCCCATTTCTGTGAGAAAATACCTGAGGGACTGTGAAATTACAAATGTCTCCCATTGCAATTCAGTGCAGATAATTATGAATAATTAAAGTGATTGCACAAACCACAACCAAGAATTGCCTTTGCCACCTTGCTTTTAAGAGCAAAATGCACATAATGCTTTCTAGTAACAGTAGAGAAACATTCAAGAAACAGGATGGAATATGCTAGACATTTGAGCTACCTGTTTAATAAAGAAGTTTGCCGTTGTTATTTTTTCCAGGGCTTGCTCCATTTGTCAAAGAGATTTGACATTTTAAAGCAGAATATTTTGGTTGTCTGGTTTGATGTTGATTTCTTTTTAGAAGTACAGCCTCCCAAAAAATTCCTTTCAAGGGGCTTGAATAATACATTCATTCATGATCTTACTTGTAGTTTGTAAAAAAATTTTAAATCCTCTTTTAAACATGTTCTATACCAATTCAAAACAGGAGAAGTAGAAATATGGTAGATAACAAGCTATGATAATATTTAATAAATAGGCAGCTGCTTTATAACAAATGTTCCTGGCATTCAGAGCAAATGAATGTTTCATAATACAGCTGTCTTCAATGTGAATGTCTACAATTTTCTTTGTGTTTATTTAATACAATTTTTTAGTTAAAAGTCTCATTTATTAATTGCAGAGGCATTTTGGGAAAAAAATGAGTAACTCGTCCTTTGTACATTTTTAATTAATTTATTTTCTTTGCTTTTATAAATATGTCAGTGGCAGTGTCCCTATGCACTCGTGAAGAAGTACTGTCATTAATTTTTATATTTTTTCAGTGAAATGCAGCTAAGAAGAAAAGTAGGCACAAGAAACAGTTTTAAGCAAGTAAATGTATAAATCAGGATTTAGTCATGATTTTACCTTTCAAACCAGCAAGACATGATCAAATTCTAGTGCAACCTTCAGGTGTCTCAAGATGCACACACTGATCTCATTCACTGCTATCAGAGGATTTATTGCCTACATTTAGGGGAATGAAGGAGCTGTGTCATGATAATGAAGAAAAATATTTTAAACTATATGAGGCAGAAACAATCTTCTCTACAGAAAATAATTCTCAATACAAGAGATAGCAATAAGATTAAAAAAAAACTTTAATTTTTTATGAATTTTATCCTTGTGATTTTTTTGATTTTGAGCTGCTCTAAATCTCCAGGAATCTCTCCCTGTTTGCAACTCTGCTTCTGCCTCCTACACACCGTCACATCCCCTGTGCAAAAGATCCTCTCGATTTTATCAAACTACCTTCAAGAACAAATTCATTTAGAAAATAAAGGATATTAATTAGCCTGAAAGCCCCAACCTGCTGCCTCCAGTTATGAACTGAGGTTTAAAATCCTGCCGCAGCTTATGTAGGTAGGACAAAAAATTTCTATTCTTTGATAGCCAACATCTATCACCTCTTTTTTCTTCCTACTGTCTGCATTTCTTTCTCTTCTTTCTTCCCCGGTGCCGATGGTTGACAGAGAACTGAACAAGCTCACTGGGGTTAAGCTACGAGGAGGATGTGGGTTTCTTTTGCAATCCCACAGCTACTATTCATCTTGCAGTGACATTTCAGTGGAAAATCTCCACTCGTGCCCGCAGTGCAGCCTTGGCAGTGCCTCTGTGCACCCGGGGATTTCTGCTGCCTGAAGTCACAATAAAGGCAGCGCTCAGGATTGCTGAAATTATGTAAATTACTCAAAAGTGTAGCAAGTCATTTTCCTTTCTTACAAATCTAATTCTCATTTTCAGAGAAGTAGGATCTCACCACCTTTCTTAGTAGGCCAAGGAGAACCCCAAAATTTCTGTGCTACCCATCATTGGGGCCTAAGGATAAAAAAGTACCTTAAAAGCAGACTGGTGGCCATGAAATCTCACAACTCTCTCTGTGCTCCTGGAAACCTGCACACCTCTGGCTTTACCCATCACAACCAGAGAGAAAGCACCAGCATCATGGTTGCCAGGGAGCTCCAGTTCCTGGCTGTTTGAAAACACAGCTTAAGGAGAAGATAAAAGCATATCTAAGATAGGCAAATATGATAAAAACAATGTATGCTGTTATTCTGTGATCCTGTTATAGCAGGAGTAAGCATGCCCACACGATGTCTGGCTGATTCTCCATGATCAGCAGCACAATTATTGTCAAAAGAGGCAATAATTCCTAACATTTTAACATTTGGCATTAATTTTAATAATTACATAATAAAGCACCATGAATGGATTTTACACTTTTTTAATTAACTTAGAATGTTTCAGAGAAAGGTACAGGCACTTGTAGGGGTTATCACAGACTCTAGTAACAATACTAATCCTCTCATAACCCCTTAATTAGAACTTTGCTACTTTTTATTGAAGATGTTAATTAAACTTTTGCTGTTGATCAAGCCTTTCAACATCTTTCCTAATTAATCAGTTTCAGATGCTTTAAAAAGTTTAAATAAATGATCGCTATAAATGTATATAAATCAAGTGGTAATTGGATACACAGTCATGATTAATTTTTAGAACCCTCAGAGCACTCTCTGTATTATATAGAATTAAACAAAAGAATCTACAGCACACTGAAGTGGTTTGGAGTTTATCGATCAAGTTTCTGAAAACTTCTGTAATATAATTTAAGTATTATTAAAGCTCCATTTCACAAACTATCCAAAAATATCTAGATGTGAAAGATGGGGGCCAGTAGTCTTTATTCCTCTTTATTTTCTAGGTCTAAAACTGATTCATCATACTTCTACAACACCAAAAATGTCACAGCTTAGCATCTGAGCTCTGATAATTTCACATAGGGAAAGGCCAGGCACTGCAGTGTGATTTAGAGGATTTACACTGAACTTTGCTGAAAGGACTCAATCTCTTACAGCACAAAAAGGTACATCTACCAAAAAATCCTGACAAATAGAAATGAAAGAAATAAATGCAAAGTGAATACCACATTTCTTAAAAAAATTAAAAAACTCTCAATTTCTTCATGCAGTATCAGCCCTGAACTCTAAAATTCAAATAGCATCTAGATTTCCAGATCCCAGCAGATCCATCACACTCACATAATGACAGGGCTGTCCCAGATTTAAAGGCATATGGTCTATATTTTATTACATTATTATATTCCATATTTATATAATATTTTAAAATAATGATAATAACAAGATAATAAATGCATAATTATTCCTCAACACAGGACTGTTATCAGGATTGTTCGGAAGCACAAGATCCCAAATTACAGGCAGCCAGCTATATTTGCAGTCGCAGACAGGATTTGGGAGACTCCTACGTATGACTTATCAGAGGTTTGTTAAATCTTGACCCAAACACAGAAGTTCAGAATAGAGAATCCCTCAAATGCTGCTAAATAAAGTGACCATCACTGCAAGAACCTACACAACCTGTGAGGGGCCAAAGTGGATTTTCAATCCTAGGGCCTTTGGACTGATGTGAGACCCCGGAGACCTGACCCCAGGACACACAGACACCCTGCTCAGTCTCCACCTCCCTGAGCTCTCACCAACCCCCGGGGCTACAGGACCCTCCTTGAACAAGCCTTATTTTCTGTATATAAAGATTTCTCCCATCATGAGATGTCGATGGGTGGCTCCTGATCCAATTCACTCCTTTTAGAGGATGTAGTTTTTGAAGTGAAGTCCAGCCATGGAAAGAGTCAGTAACAGCTTCAACCACCACTGCAGTTTATCCAAACATGAACGATACAGGTGTGTTCAAACTATTCCAGCAAGCAGCAGCTAGAAAACCTTCAGTTTAACAACTTCCCCATATATTTACGTCAAAGTGGCTCCTGACACAATTGATTTTTATCTTCCTTCTATAGCACATACCTTTAGGAATGCTCCAGCTTGCGTGAAATCATGTGAATGAGGGTACGTAAGCCTGTGGAGGGCCCCTGCTCACCTCTGTGGGTGTTAGATCAGATGCAAGATAATACAATCCCCTCTGAACTAGGTGTATAAAGTTTCCAGAAATTCTGAAGACTAGAGGCTAAAATTAGTCATTTTTAACCAAAAAACTCCCTGAATTTTGGGGAAGACTACTTGCTACATCTAGACATCTTAGACATCTCTTATGTCTAAGAAATGGAAACCTATTATATATAATTTGACTCCTGCAAATAAAGGACAGATAAATTAATGAAATCAGTATCACATCTTTATTTCTGGATGATAATTACACTGTAGTGCTGGCGAAAATTTAAAGCACACTGTGGGTCTGAAAAATGAAGTATACGTCCTTTCAGTTTACTGGAAAACAAGGAAGGGGAGGAACCCATGAAAAGAGGGGTTGACACAGTTGTTGACATGGATTAAAGGTCTCATGTAACTCAGGCAGCAGCCCACGTTTGTTAAGGAAAAATTCAACTGAGTAATGGAAAAGAGATCCTCATGCATATTCACCTTCATTCAGTAAATACAGCACCATGCGCTGTCTCTGCGCTGCCTGGGAGCAGGAATTGTTTGACATGGCAAATTTGAAATACTTATTTAGTAACAAAGTTATTTTGAACTGACAAGTGACACTAAAATTACCACAAAACTCTCTACTTTAAGTATTCTGAAGCTGTTCATTTTGAGAAAAAAACACTTCCCAGAAACCTTTCTTTTCCATTTTTCCCCAGCTTTCCAACTTCTACAATATTAGGGCCCTGGAAATTAGACTCAATGTATTATTACATACTTCAAAGGAGGCCCTGGATACTTTGATCTTTAGTGAGAAAAATGAGACAATACTAGATCAAATGCTTCCTACCTTATTTTTTAAATATTGTTGCTATGGTTTCTAGTTGCAATGTCATGATTTCTCTGTACTAAATGGGACAGTGCCTTGTAATTTTTTTCCCTGTATTGCATGGCTTATTTGCATATAAAATGAGTAGAGCTGGATTTGTCTCTCAATCCATATCTGTTTCCATTTAGGTTTGCATGGAGGTTATTTTTACTTCTATGAATAGTTTCCCTACTATGCATAACAGACTTGGAAAGACAAACAAAAGCAAGTACTCAGTAAAAACTGTAGGGAAAACATTTTTTTCCCTAATACAGTGGTTATAACTTACAGGGTCATAAACCAGAAAAGAAAGGGGGATGGGAAACCCATAAATAAGTTGTTTCTTGAATAATTTCAAATATGCTTTGCTTCTAAATACTGTCTTTTAGTAGACAGAGTGACACTGAATTAGAAGGAATAATGAAGATACATGCTTTGGCATTTTGGATAAAAAAACTACTTAGTCTTATCTGTGTTGGCAGAAACACCCCCATGTCTCCACAGCATGGGGAATAGAGCAAGGCAGGATACCGGGAGATGACTCAGCCCAGTCTCCCATACTGGTCAATCACCCCAAGGCTGAAGCTCTTTGGCGAGCTACCTTTCAATTCTTCACCAAATTCCAGCAGCAAAAAGACTCTCACTAAAAGTCAGTATTTTTTTTTATCCCTCCAAAATATAGAATAACTGTACTATGTTAACTACAGGCTATGGAGTCTTTTATCTTTAAACCACCACCACATATAAATAATGTTATTAATAGTTCTCATCCAGTTATAAATATTTCTGCCACTAACCTAAACAAATACCTAGAGCTCAAGAGGAATTTACTTCTAAAAATAAAACAAAAAAAAATGTGAAGAAGAATAAATTTCACAAATTCAAGAAAGCTCATTCTTCACATCATAGAACAGGAGAAGACCCTTTGAACTAGTCTGTTATTTAAAACATCATATTCAGTGGAGAAGATGTATAGGCAAATGCGTGGTGAATGAGCTGACAAAGGACTTCTGAAATGCTCCGTAAAGTGACATTGCATTTACTCGGAGGTGTCAGCCCATTGCATTTTATCTGATGGTATGGCACTACTACCTTTATTACTAGCCCTGCACTATCTCCCCTGCTGTTTACCGAAGCTGCAAAGGGACCGATCTTACTTCAAGCCCATTTTAAATTTGCACAATGCTACCACTTGTCTAGAAGCGCCATCAGCAACTATACAATATGAATAGTTTCAAATTGATTTGAATTTAATTTCCAGAACAAATGGACTGGATTTTGATCTCGATGCAATCATTTTGCCTGTTGAAATGAGATAAAATTGCACTAGTGAAAAGCTCTGTATTTATTGAATTTCTTGCCAGTGCTGAGCTTTTTAGGAGAATAAAATGGAAAGCGTCGCTTGTTAAATGGCATAAAAGGGGGTTTTGTGCCATGATATCTTTTCATGTCAAGTGGCAAGTACAACACATTCAAATTAAACAGATTAATTAATACTGACATCTTTTACAGTCTCAAATGTTTTTCACTATTGATAGTGAGTCAGTATTAGAAATTATATCTTCTGAGACAGAAATTCTTAGAACACACTGTACTTGGATCACAGTTGATACTTCCTGATATTTATGCCCTTTTTCAACTATTCTCACACTTTATGTAGATTTCTCTGCAGTGACAATGTAATCTGCCAGGAATACATTAGTTTTCATAGCAAAACTGCATTTTGGCATAAATTTTAATACCAGATAATTTGCTATATTTATTTAAAATGTGCTTGCTGGTTACAGTCAACATTTGATGCTAATTCTCCAAGCTTTTTCTCCCATTTTTAGTAGGAATAACACCTTTTTTGCCATGTATGATGAGGTAATAAATCTGGATACTGAACTGAAATTTGAATTGAAGGAATGGTAAAGGAGAACACAAACAGAGGATTCTGGTTTCAAAAAATGTTTGTTTGGTCCCCTATTCACAGGTTTCTGTGAATTAATGAAAACAAATGACTACCATAATTATTTTATAACCTAAAAATGCATTTTCAGGTCAACTGTATCTGTGGATTTAACTACAAAAATAAATGCTTTTGCGTCTTTCTTCAACAAAGGGAGTGGTTTGTTTGTTTTACTTCCTTTTAGAATAGATGGAAATACAAATTAGTTAATACTTTATTCTCCTCTGTGTAAACAGGATTTTACGTACAGAAACTGTCTGATAGACTTCAATTACCAATGAGCTGTTACTCACCAAAGTGTTTACAGAAGTATTGCAGTCCATGCTACAAAATCGTATCTCACATTTTGTTTTTGCAATGTGTTTCAACATTTTTTGGAATACCATCCATCTTTATGTTAATTATGTATTTAAAATTAATCATGGAATAGATCTTTCGATGACAGTTCATATGAAAAAAGAGGAATAGCAAAAGGAATTACAGCCCATTAGAGATCTTTTTAAAATTCTTCAATTACAGAAAAGCAAGGGAAATTCATATGCAAATGGAATCCACTGGCATTAAAAAGGGAGGTGGGTACAACATAATTGCAGTGAAGCTGCACAGCAGCAGCAGGATAATGACAGAGAAATATAAGTGCTTTATAAGCCTGAATCCAATATAATTGAGGGAAGACAGCTTGAAATGCAGCCCCTTGGGCAGATGATAGGTAGCAATATTTTTGAAAGACATTGTATACCTTGGTATAAGAACTTGTTTATTCATACGTGTGTATTAACTCTCACCAAAACCACATTTCAAAGATCTGAACCAATAGATACTGTTTATACAAGGACCCTTTAGGTTTCAACTAAAGTACAGAGTCTAGAAATCAAATTCCAGGGACAGGGTTTTGCCTGAAGAACAACTGACTCCACTGAGCTTCGTTTCCAGGATCGAAAGCAGTATGGACGGGTCTGAAGGTACAGATCCACACACAGTCCTAGAATTCAATACATGCCTTGAACATTGCAGTCTGAAACTATTTAGGGCTCATTTCTTTTCCAAAATCCTATTATTATTCAACAGGCAGAGAACTGTTGCTATCTAAAATTTCCATACATTGGCATTTTGAAACCAGAGGCACCTCGGTTATCTGAAAGATAGAAGTGAATGGGCAGGAACTCACTGGCTGGGTAATTAGGGCAACAGAGGTTTGATTTATGAAGAAACATTAAAGGAGGAGCACAAATAGTGTCTCAGTCAAGGAGATGTGAACCATACGTGTTAAAGCAGCATAAAACCACTGCATATTTCTTTTCTGCCCCTACTTCAGCTGGACACTGACCACACCTCGACAGCAAACACAAAGCTGGTGCTTCATTCCCATACAGTAAAACTGCCCGGGGTTCTTGTTCCTCTGACACTTAAATATCCTGACATTTTCAGGGGAGGGTCTTTATACAATTCAGGCACAACAGTCCCTACCAAAGAACTGGAAAATGTTAAAGTGGCTAACATATGGGAGAAGGGGCAAGGTGGTGGGGTGGAGGGGAGAGATGGTAAAAAATCAAAGCAGCCATCGAGATAATTTGCTTATTTAGGCAGATATTATTACTAGGAAAATATTTAATCTGCTTAACTTTCAGCACCTAAACAATTTATCTTGCAGAAGAGCACACTGCAAACATTGGTGCCCTGTTGTATCAGTGCTGTCAGACAGACCCAACTGCTGGTGCCTTTGCAGGAGCCTGCAGAGAGCTCTTCTGCAGCACGAAGGGGGCATTATCTTGAAATAAACAAATTGTTTGGATCTACATCTATTTTACTTTGCACCTGTATATCAAGAAAATAGTTATTTTAATATGGTAAATTCAAAATCTTATAAAATACTGTGGTACCACCTTGTGGCAGCTTTTTAGATCTTGGCATTAAGACCGTGAATGACTTTTCAAAATTAAAACAGAACAGCTAGCATTTGCTCTCAGCACAGTTTTGAGATGTTCAGAACCATCTGCGTCCTTCTACCAATTAGAATACTTGGTGTTTGAAGCAAATGTCAAATGTATTTCGATGAATGCTGAATATCAGTGTTCCAACACTACTTGAAAACACTTTATATATATATATATATATACACACATACAAGCCTCTTTTTGAGGCACCGTGCTGAGATCTACACAGTAGATCTATCAGGTAGAACTGACTGACAGCTCAGGAAGATGCTGAGAGCCCGCAGGCATCAGCAACGCAAGAGGGAACGAAAAGACCTGGAGCAGCCCAGATTCTCCCCATTGCCCTCCCAGCTTTGCAAGGAGAAGGAAGTCAGTAAGAGGTACAGAGAGGTGACAAAGGGAAGATAGAAGCTTCTGCTGTCATGGTGTTAAGATTAGAGGATGGCATAGAAAACTCTGGGAGGCAAACAGATGTGTAACTGAGGTGCCACAGTAAAAATATGCTTTTGGAAATTAAAACACAGAAATCCAGATACTGCCACAGTGAAGTGGAGGCATCAGACTGAGAAAGCATTTATTTTAAGTGACCTGGCTGAGCCAGTAGCTAATTAGCCCCTTTGTACTCTCCTGGTTTTGAATCTTTTTAGAGACACCGAAGTATAACAAACAATATTGCTTCAAGGACATTTTGGCCTGTTTCTCCCACAGCCATCTTCAACCTCCTTTGCACATCACTGCAGGAAATGAGGCTTCTGCTCTTAAACAAGACATACCATCTGTTTAGACATCGTGCATTAGTTGAGGTCCATCTCAGGGTATTGAAGTTTCGAGACAAATTTATCTTACAGCTTTGACTGATTTGAAAACACAGAGCAGGAAGGAGAACTTCCCTTGTTTGAAAACGGGAGTTCACAGGTTGTTTATTGTGTGTACAAGGAAGCTCTGGGATTTTTCAAATTAATGCCTCAAATTTGAAGCAGCTTGCCACACCCCAGCTCAAACTCTCATACACTTCTGTTTCATTCACCAACTACATGCATCAGTTTAGTGTATAAAAGACTCAAAACTGGCACAGAAATTAGACATGACTGATTCAGTTTGAAGCAAGGCTCTGCAAGAACCAGTTCTCCAGGATCCTGCTTTTCAGTTTCCAGCTGAACCCCAAAAAAGAAAGGCATTGGGATTATGTATTACACCCATTAAGGTTGGTAATGAAATATGAGAATGCCAAAAGATCAGATGTTTGGGTCAAACTGAAGAGAAAGCAGAAAGCTAAGATACA
The DNA here is from genome assembly GCA_013396735.1 of Grallaria varia. Taxonomy (NCBI): domain Eukaryota; kingdom Metazoa; phylum Chordata; class Aves; order Passeriformes; family Formicariidae; genus Grallaria; species Grallaria varia. Next base: position 978,471 of record VWZG01000460.1, read on the forward strand.
AAACAACAGAAGATGTGAACAACAGCTCTCACACCCTCTCAAGACTCTCATACCTTCCTGTCACACTTTTTAATATCTCCAACCTAATGGTTGTGTCGCCTCTCTACACCACAGGTTTAGAAAGATCAGAAAAAAGTGTCCACATGGTGATTAAAGCAGTAAACCCAGTTTCTCCTGAAGCACTCTGATGGATTCTAGTTTCTGACAGAATAATCAGATATGCAATTTTGACTATTTTCTTCCTGTTCAAAAGCTACCCTTTAAAGGCTCACACTACTGTGTTACCAGCGAATGTCTCAGCCTGTTACTATAGTCAGATATTTTTCCACTAAGTAGGCACTTATGTACCTGGGACATGTGTTTTCCAAATTCTCACACATACTCTATAAGGCAATGTTGATTGGAACCTGTCAAATAATCTTAGCAAATATCCATCATTTATGGGACCTATAAGCCTGTGCCTTGATGTTATAATAAATAAGTCATAACTCATGACAAGAGAAGCAGCAGAAAGGGGAGACACACTGACCTAATTAAACGAAGGTTTCTTTAATAGTTTCTTTAACCTCACGCACCAAGCACCCATTTATCATTCTATGCTGTACACTTGAACAGACCATGTCACATCTTCTCTCCTCGGCAAAGAAGGCCAATTCTGAAGGTATTTAGACATGTGCTCACCTCCCAACTGATGAGCAGAAAGTCCTCATGATAAAGTCTGAGGAAGAGAGGAAACATTTTGCAAAACCACTGCATGACTGCCTAAGGAGAACAGCAACATAATGAAGTGCAATGAACAGAGATTTCTTCTGAAACCGTCTTGGAAATCTATTTAGATTTGTGCAAGAAGATAGGTGAATACTCCCTTTCCTTCAGCAGTGATCGCACAGTTATAGGATTAGTGGTAAGGCACGGTCACGGATTTGATATTCACTTGTATACTCAGAACTGGAACTGACAACTGTGATGGCTCAGCCTTCAAACTCTGATACAGCCCTTCGATATTTCCTTGTGATTTTTTTCACTTTTTTTCATGCTACAGAATGGGCTGAATACTGTCCCAGTGAGCTGGATAAGGAAGCTGTAAAGCACCATACACAAACCATCTGTGAAATGGGACGCAGAAGGGTGACGGACACAGCTGAAGGAGGCTTTCACCAGATGTACATGGCACAGTTAACACTTCGGGTCTCAAATTACTTGTACCTCATTGCTGAGCTTTGTATGCAGGACCCTTTCAAGTTCAGATCCTGCAATCCATATACAAATGAATAGCCTGAAAAATTCTCTCTATGTGTCAAGGGATTAAACCAGGCCAGAATTTTTTGACAAAAACTAAGAGTGAACCCTCAGCTTTCCTCAAGAAAAATACATGTTTCAAAAGGGCTGTCATGAAATTTTCTCAGGACAAGGTTGGAGAGGAAAGAAAAAAATATTTGTTTTCTTCATAACTCCAATAATTCCTCCATTATTTGAAAATAACCAGTGATTTACAAGCTAAGCTGGAACATATGAAAGTGCAACAGAGCACAGGACAACTCTCTCAAGTCTCCCTCTCTCCAGATGCTGCTGCTTATCTTGTGACTAAGGGGTGTCTGCCTGACTGATGTGGGTTCTTCTGTAAAAGCAGCAGTTTCAGTTCTGGTTTTGGTGTGGGTTTGTTTTGCTGGGTTTTTTTGTTTTGTTTTGTTTGTTTGCTTTTTGTTTGGTTGGGTTTTTTGTTGGGTTGTTTTGTTTTTTTTTTCCTTTTGTTTTAAGCCAGACCCTTTGTCCCCAACTTGCAATTCTCTCCTCTTGCCTTTTTTCTTGATTTAGAGTATTTTGGTTTTTGAGATCCTGATGATGTGATCCCCCTGTCTGTCTCTGCCCACAGAGGCTGAATGTTATTCATCTTGGGGGTGGGCTCCATGGCCTTGTGTGCTTTTTTGGTTTGTCTGACTTGTGGGAGGGTGATGGATATAGCACCCTGGCCAGCATTTGAGCCTGTCCAGCTATATATAGATGAATACATGTGATATTTCCACAACAGCAGGTTTTAAGGGCTGTTAAAGGAAAAAAAAAAAAAAGAAACAGAAAGAAGGTGGTGACTTGTATGGAAAGTTTCTGCCAACATGCCCAGCTATTAATGCATGCCTGAGTCCGTCTGTTGTGTTCTCCTCCTTGCCACTCCTGAATTGCCCATCCTGACCAGCGTGGTACATGACCCCATTTGCTGCTTCTTAGTCTAAAAGTAAAACTCCAGCTACGACATTTACAACTACACTTGTTTAACAAGCTGTTGTGAGAACACTGGAACCAAGTGAAGCTTTTTTTTCTCTATGGAAACTTGTGTCCTCTATTCTTAGTACCAAAAAGTCACAGCCTGCTGTCACCTATCACTTCACCTTTACGTAAGACTCCATTTCTGACACCCACATTTCACACCTTCTCCCACCCACTGCCTGCAGACCTCTGGGAGGGCACAGCACACGGTTTGGAGACACCCTTGGCCCTCAATGGCCCAAGCCATTCAAGCACAGACACCAAAATAAAACACAAACTTTACTAAGGTTTAATGGGGCAAGAAGAACAGTAAGTTTGCCAAAAACTGGCCTCAGACAGGACTCTGTAAAAGTTGTTGCAAAAAATGAAAGTTTACATTAGTTACCAGCAGGGGACAGCAAGGCTTTACGCATCTAGAGAGATGGATCCACTGCTCTGAGAGGAGAGGAGAGACTGCTCCGTGTTTAGATATCATTAGGCAAAGGCTTCCAAAAAAAGAGAGTCAAGAGTGCACATAAATGTGCTCCAGAAGCAAAGACCTCTTAAGAAATGACCGAGCTGCACAACTATTACACTATTTGGATAGTGAAAGTCTCACTTTTTAAACCCACTTATCTTTAGCATCATGCTCAAATTCATCCAGAACTGTAGGATTATAATAGTAAAAAGCTGGAGTACGCATCACAAGGCTCAGTCTTAGATTAGAAATACAATATCCTATTTTATTTAGCCCAAAATGTCCAGGGAGATTTTTTTTTAAAAATTAAAGATATTTAGTGCTATTTTATGTGCTGAATGGGTTCCTACTTGCCCTTAGTTGCTACTTCAGAAGGGCTGAGGTCTGGAGGTTCAACATCATAACTGGCAGCCCTATACCTTAAATATTTTAGGGTACCTGCAGTAACAGTATACACTATATTTAAGCAGCTGCCTCATAGTCTGGCTCTTTGGATGGGGAGGAAGTTTCAAAATGCATGCAGTCATCTCTGATCATAGCTGTCCTTTTCCATTACTTCATATTCCACAGGATTTGATGACACTTTACCACCAAGGAATGACAGTATTATGTGGTCCCCCATCACAAGCTAACAAAAACTTGCACTGTGTGTCTTTAAAAATCAGGACAAGAGATTTCTTTTTAAAAAAGACTTAAAAAAAATAAAAATCTTCTTTTCAACCTCAGAAAATAAAAAAAAAGTATCCTTTTTGAAACACTATCAATAAGACATTCTTACTGTGGTAAAAATGTTTTCCAAAAGAATGTACTACTCTGTAAAATTCTCAAAATACTGAAAAACAAATTAGACCATCTCCAAATAGTACCAGCATATGCATGTGTTGAGGATGATTAAAATATATTCTAAGTTGAAAAGAATTCTGCAGAGTTAAAAAAGGAAAATTATTCCAGCTCTTCATATGCAAAATTGCATTTTTCCTAATACAGGAGCTGTTCACACACCACCCATAGTGAGTGAGCCCTAGACCAACAGACCATACCCAAAAAATCTGTATTTAAAATATGTACTCTATACACACAAATGCGTCTTTTCTGCATTCCAAATGTGATAGGAAACCTAATTTTGTATTTCAGTATTCATTGGGATATTAATATCCTTGCATATAAAGTGGGACTTAAATACCAACCCATACCTAATTTTGATTTCCATGTGTTAAAACCATCATTTCCAAGTTTAAAGGGCTTACGAAAAGAACCAGAGTTGGGGCTCAGCAAGCTCCTTACTAGTAAAGAAGCAAAGAAATTAAATCTATTTCATTTGTCATGGAACAGAACAACAAATAATGTCATCATAGCCTACAATAGAGATTGAAATACAAAAGCCAAACCAGTTCAAACTAGAATGAGACACTTGTTAATGACAAGACCATGTTAAGTCATATTAGACTAGTACCAGACTCTAAATCCAAACTGAATAGCATTTTAAAGAATGTTTTACTTGCACACAATTCTAAAGCTTTTATTTTATAGCACAATAGACTAGGTCATGAAGGTCTTTTAGGGGTTTAAAAGTCTCTGAATCTATTGCATGAATTTATTTTGCAAGTACTTTTCAGCCCTTTAGAATTCTCTCCTTACTTCTCTGATATCTAGAATTGCTGTAAAGACTACTATAACCTCATAAACCTCCTAACTCCCTACGTGGACTTCAGAATCAGCAGAATCACTTGTTGGTTTATTGCTACTCACAAGGTACATTAAACTGTAGGATTGTGCCTGTTATCTGTTTTTCCAAAAGTAAATCTTTTTTTTCCAGTGAGCTGAACGTACGAACATTAATCAAATAACGCACAAAAGGAAAGAACGCAGAACACCCTGGCTCTTGGACATCTCTTCTATGATATACACTGGTTGCTATTAACAGCTAGAAACAGTCTTAAACTTCTGGCAGTTGTATTGTTTCATTGTCAACAGCATTCGTAAGAACATGAAAATCATACCAATTATTAATGACCTCGGTTAAGGAGCATTCCTAGAGTTACATTTTTGGAGATCCCAGTGAAGTCAGTTGAAGGACTGAGGGCTGACCAACCACAGGAACAGAAATAAGTCATATTACTGAGGGATTTTATTTCTTGAAGACTTTATCTTATTATCTGAAGTGAGAAAATAAACTATGGATTTAATATAAAAGTACAAAAGAATGATCAGATTGTGGTGTATTTAATATGGAAGGGAATGCATCTAAGTTTATAAATTCACTACAAATGGAGTCATAGTTCTATTAACCAGGACAGTCTCATCCCCACTCTAATTTAAAAAAACAAACAAGCAAACAACAACAACAAAAAAACCCCCAAAGCCAAAAACCCCCTAAACCCCACACAAATCCTCAAAAACAGCTGACATTCTCTCTGATCCTGCCATGTCAGTTCATTTTGTGTATCTTATTTCCCTTTTTCTTGAAGCTACTGGTTTTTATGGACACTCAAAATGTGTTTGTCAGTCTAAAATGTTTTCGTTTATAGACTTGTATAAATATGTCCCAAAACACATCTCCTTTGGCAGCAAAAAGTATAAATGGGTATAAACGGGGCTCTGTAGATGGAAGGCTTGATGGGACACTAGCAAAGATTTGTTTAATTTTGAGATGGGAATATAATTTATCCTTTGTATTCAATTTCCTTTGGGTTATTTATTAATTATTTTTATAAAAAATTTCATTTTCTGAAACATTTTTCCCATTTTGAAATGCCATTATGGGTACTTACTACACTTTTTGCAAATTTTTGTTAGCAATTGAAGAAGAAAAAATTGCATCTTTTGGTGTAATGGAGGTCTATTAAATGGTGTGAACATGTGCTATGCCTTTATTCACTTAAAGGGGAGGGGTTTATAGATATTGATTTAATAAATTGGTTTATCTGATTTATTCAATTAAAAAAACAAGCTGTTTTAATAAGTAAATACCGATTCGGTCATGCGAGGACACGGTGCGTAAGACGAGGTCTGGGTCTGTCTGTCCAGAGCGTGTGGTTATGTGGGACGTACGTCTTGAGCGCAGTTTTTCAGCCTACTTGTCCCCAGTTTCCTTTTTCCTGTTTGGTCTCCCCCGTGCATGTGCTGGGTGGAAGTTGTCTGCTTCCACTGTCAAAGGACTGACTAATCAGTCGGGACTGCTCTTACTCATTTCACTCAATATTTGTAATCTCATGGTGAGGTTTATAAAAGAGCCATGTAAGCAGAAGACCTCCAGGACCTGTCTGATATTTGGTTTTGATGAGGGGACATTGTAGCAGCATGGAGGAAGTATAGTCTCCCCTCATTCACCTCCTTAAGTAAAGCAGGTGGGAGTGTAAATAAGAAAAGCAGTAAATTTAGTCATGTTATACATATCTAAAAGCTGTAGAAAAGGAAACAAGGAAGGGAGGAAAAAAGTACTTTCCTGTTTTTAAATATCTAAGGAGCAATAAAGCAAAAAGAGAAAGCCCATTCTAAAAGAAGTTCCCCAAAAGCAAAGTAAACAAGTCCATTGATAACTGTGGTGCAGGGTCAGTCTGCCTGAAGCTGCCAAATATCTCTGTGCTTTGGCACTATTCATACTGTGAACAAACCACCGAGAAAAGCCCACTCAGAACCAGACCAAGTACCTTAGACAGCTTCACAAGACTTATCAATTCACTGCAGATCTGCATCAGGTTGAGCGAATAGCTTTTTGAATTCAGCTTTTCTGTCCTAGGCTGGACATCTATACCCTGAACAAAACTCCCCAATAAACATCAGCTCTTAGCTCAGGGGCTGCGTGAAATGCAGAAATCCAAACATTCTGACAGTTGAACTCAAAATTAGTCTTTGCTTACACGAAGCTATGCCAAGGTTCATTTTACTTTTTAATGAGGTTTTTGTCGGATCCAGGTTGTTCTATTACCTGCAGCACAGCTGCTAAATTTTTTACAAAGCCTTTCTTCTGACTTCTGCTCTTGCCACTTAGCTTATTGGTAGCCAGTACACATGTAAGTACTTTCTACTTTTTCATTCATGTATAAGAATGATTACAGGTTCTGCCTTCCCTGCAATGATCTACAGGATCCAGGGCTGTGACTCCATTCCCTCACCACGCCTCAGACAGAAGGTGGGAAGAGAACTTCCCCCATGGGTCACAGAAGAAACATTCCATGCTTGTGAAAGGCAGAGCACAGCACCAGAGCCTTCCAGCATCTAAATGTTATGGAAACAGGGCAAAACCTCTCACTGTACTGACCAAGGATGGCAAATTGTTACTCAATAAGTTAGAAGAAAAAAAGATTCTTTTTCATTCTACCAATAATAATTCATAATTATTAAAGAGTTTAAATACCCCTCCCCTGTAACTGAATAAAGTGGCTTTCACCCTGCTACTTTAAATTTAAATTTTCTTCAATATAACACCACTATTCTGTTTTTTAAACCTCTACTAACAATGACAAGGTTGGCAGGTTTGGTTTTTTTCCTCTCTCCTGCTCTTACCTAAGAGACTGAATTATTTTTGTGAATGGTCAGGAAAAGACAGCTGGAATGTTCAGGTTACACAGTCTCTTCATATCATGTACAGCTCCTGGAAAGCTTCTTTTATTAAAACAGCAGGGAGGACAGAAATTAAATGGAGCAAGAAGCATCTACTCCTTCCCTCATTTTACAGGTGTCAGAAAAGATAAATGACTCCATTCAGTGGCCCACACATAGCAATATATCACCATCTGACAACCCCTCGTGTACCGCCTGATCTCCTTTCATCACTTCAGCACACCACAGATCATGGGTCATACTTGCCAGTGCTGCCTAGACTTTCCAGACACCCTATTCTATTTCATATGGGAGTCGATACCCCCACCCTGGTGATTGATAAAAACCCAGAAAGACTAAGTTTCTCTTAACTCACACAGGAAATCCATGGCAGACCCAGTTTACTTAAGTGTCGTTCCGTAGTTATGTGACCCCTGATATTGCTGCAATTAAACTTTTTTTTTTAAACAGATCATGCCTTTTTGGTGGTGAGAAAACGCCTTCATTTTATACATGCTTTAACACCAAACAACCCACACTCTATCTTCCAACCACAGCAGTATGACCTCTTAGCTATTTTTGTACCCAACATTTGGTCTACTTCCTTCTCCTGTTCTATCATGTTCTGTTCTCTGTCATGCACTGTTCTCACTGGTGTATCAGTAACCACTGCTGATGTGTGACCAACATACAGATTAGGACCCACTGAAACATTAAGCTGCATATCTGCCAGCTTTCTGGCGTCACATGTGCAAGTGTGCTCTCCAGCACTGAAACTGGATCTAGCTGATATATTGAAATTTTATCTATAGCACAATAGTTACAAGCCAAATAAAACCAGAGAAAACGTATTTGAATTCAAAATATACAAGTTTGAATTCCTTTAATTGTTTTGAGGTGGCAAGCTGGTTTGCTTTCCTCTCTCATGTCTGCCCAAGGCCATGTTTTCACCAATTCTAAATGTCTTTAGTCTGCTTTGGTATTTAGGCAGGTTGACAGCTGCATCTAATGAACTCATAGGAGACTGAACACAACAGGTTGCAGAGTACTACTGGCTGCTGTCTTCTGTAAGTCAAAGAAGAAGCAGCCAGAAAGCAGAAAACTCTATGACAAAGCAAAAGTGCCAAGGAGGAATAAAATTCATATGACAGAGAGCATGTTACCAGATTTGGAAGGCTAGTCCATGCTAAAAAGTGCCAGTTAAGATTAAAATCTCATTTTATAAAAGGCAAGCAACATCTTTCAACACTTCAGCTCAAATCTGGAACTAGACAAAGTAAAATATCATATGATGTTTCCCAAGGGTTGGCACACATCTATGTGTAAGTTTCTGTAAGTAGGTACCTGTCATTTTAATTTAATTTTGTTAATGTTAAAATAGTTTTTAGAGGGTCAATAACACTGAGGGCTACACAAAGCAGTCAAAACCTTCATTGAGAGGGGATTCGAGACAATAATGCAGCTTCACACATGATGACAGGACCCACAAAGGCAAGCCAATTTGAGTCTACCACCGTTATACAACCTACTATTCTGTTTGCACAGGAATCTTCACTTTTGGATATTTGTTTCTTCACAAAAATTCAAAGATACACAATTTAGGGAGAAACTAGTTCAAAAAGCACTTGAGTTCAACTTTTGTAGGTCTGAGGCCCAAAGGACACAGCATCATCTAACATTTGGGTTGGTTTTTCTTTTTTTTTTTTTTTTAACCTGTGTCAGTGACCAAGGGTACACATCAATAGTTTTAGGAATTCACAAACTACCTGTTTGCATTGCAAATGCAGACTGGTATATGTTGGGACTAAAGATCAATATGCTTCAGAACATAGTGTCCCAATGTCTTTGCTCTGATTCTGTAAATATTTTTTTTTAGTAGAACTTCAGTAAAATAAACAAAAAAAATTTCCTCTCCCTTTCTATTATGTAAAATAAACATCTATATAAATAGCAAACAACTAAGCAGAACTCTATGTTAAACAAATCACGTGGTTGTTAATGCCTATCCAGCACTCACTGTCCCTCTGCCAGCTCTGTAGCGCTGAAACCAACTCCTGCTATTCCCAGACCTTGAGGACCTGGGATTACCAGCCCATGGAATGGACAAAGAGATCACGAGAGGTTTGTACATCCACCTTTACCTACGTAAGTGTGCAAACAGCAGCAGCCACCACTATGCCTGCTAGTACTGGATCAAAGCCTGTGTCCCCGGTTTTATGACAGCAGAGCCAAATTGAACAACTTTGCATCTCCTCTGACAGATGCTGCAACTTCCTCGTGCTCATGCTTGGAGCTAGAACATCAGGATTGGATCAGTGTAGCAAGGAGCTTAAAAAAAAGTGTCATCTCTGCATTCACACTGGCTTCTGGAATTCTTGCCTGTCTACAAGTACTCACTGTACCCACTAGTAAGCATGAAAGCTCATTAATGTAGTGGGTCACTGAGGGTGCCTTTCAGCCTTTTCCCTGCAAGTAGCTTCCAAATGCTTTTCCATTCTACTCGAGGACAAACATGATATTATTTGGTGTTCCTTATTGGGGGTGCCCGCATGGCCCACCCTTGGCAAATGGTTAACATGTTAAAAGAGGATGCATACATGGTATTTACTCAAAAATTACCATGTCTAACAGAAAAACCATCTCTGTCAGCCAGGTTCAACAGTGACTAGGGAATTACAAGGCCATTAATTGAGCAGGATTTTTGATAATGAACCAGAAAATTTATCTCAAATTATGTTGACAGTTTCCTCATTAATATAGGTGCAATTCAATGAAGTGTTGCTTAATTAGAATTTTGTAATTAAATACACTGAAAACCACCAAGTCTGTCTACTAAGAATGATGAATAATTTTCCTAGTGCTACTCTAGCAGTATCACAGATTTCTTAGAGCTCATGTCCAAGTGACTTCCTTTTGTCTGCTTTTGAAATAAGATCAATGTTTTTCAGTGTCAGGGTGAGCTCACAACACTTATTTGTACTTACAGAGCATCCTACAGTTCTGCTGATGCTGCATAAAACTTCAGCCTGTGCAACAAAAGTATTCTCTGCAGTAAGCTAGTACTCAGCAGAGATCCCACCAAAGGCAGTCTGACTCATTTATGTAGAAGGAAGGCAAGAAGGGGAATGCTCTATGGGTCTCACATGTATGTGACACATTTTCAAGTTTATTCCAAAGAATCACTGCCCTGGATTTGTTCTAAATCTCATGTATGCCCTTCCTACCACTTCTGGATGGTCATTGTAACAGCAAAAAGGAATCAGTCACCTTTGAAAAAGGCTGATAAACATTGCACAGACAGCGGAAAACCACTCATTCTGAAGTGGTTTCCTTTTGCCAACCCCTGGGGATGCACTGGTGGCCACAGGTGCTCCAGTTGTTTTTGAGAGTCAAGCACCACGCACGAGAGGAATGCCTTCCAGCTTTGGCTTGAATTCTAGAACAGATTTATGCAGGCTGGGTTTTCTGTATCACTCCTGGAGTCAGTATATGGTAACAAGAGATCTCACTACCATCCTCAAAAGCATTTAAAACGGAGTCTTATTTTTTTCCCCTTTAACCTCACTTCATGAATCCTTGGCAAGTTTTGCATTTGGGACTGAGCTTTCATTATTATTTTCATGAAAGCTTTGCGAAGATGAAGTTTCAAGCCAAACTACTATCAAGTTTAGGGAGAAAATGAATGTAAGAGCTTCTTCCTCATCTCACTGAAATCTATTACCTTGAAAAAGTACAGGAGTGGGACTCATTGCACAGTACAGTAGCAGGCTGTATGGGAAAAGCACCCTCTCATTCTTTTGTTCCTTTATTTTATTTTTTTTACCAGATACTTTGTTCCAGTGTCCTCTCACTGTTACCTCAACTGCAGCCTTTCTGTACCCTGCCATCTTCTTGACAGTCACATGCAGCAATGCCAGAGAGAGAGGGTGAATGGTCTCTAGAACTGACAGAGATGCTTCACAGAAAAAGGAGAATGAAAAGCTAAAGTTGATAAGGGGAAGAGAATCCAGATAAGGTGCAAGTCCAGTGTGATACATAAAGATATATTTTTTTATGCAATTCTATTATTTGCTTCTTTGCCTTGACATTAGCTCTCACTTTGTTTCTTGAAAATGCAAGCAGCATATACAGCACTGAAAAAATAGGATGAGAAATCCCTAAAGAGATTAATTTAAGTTGCAACTGCTCCTCCTTCTTTTATGAATGCAAAAGTTTGGCAAAAAGGAAACACGTGTGAGTAAGAGCCACTGAGAGCAAGAAAGTAAAATGCACAGAAATTACATTTGCAGAAACAGCAAAATAGTCTGAAAACATGCCTGGTCTTCACCTGAGCCTGTCAACTGATAGATCAGGTAAACAGAATCCTCATTCGATCATAAACCGTATGTGTCACAAAACATATATTCCATGTGTTGTAATGTTTTGAGGTCTGCATTCGTCTCTCGGGTTCAAGGATCGTACTTTTCCAATTGTTTTGCTCTGTGACTGGAAACCACATGGAGTCTTGGGCTCTGTAGTACTGCAGTTCCCTAATATTTGGAACGTTCCATGGCAACCCACAGTGAGACTAAACCAGATGACAAGTGAAAGTGCTGCTGGTTATTCAATGAACGTAAGAGGAATCAAAAAGAGGTTGGTTTGTAAAATACAAATCTTGCTACAATAGCAGACAAAGCAAGTTAAAAAAAGAGAACAATATGCAAACAGTGTTCTGAGCCTCAAATGACGCAAATTAACGTTAGGTCTCTCTTTTATTATGATCTGACTTTAGAGGGTTATTTGCATGAACCATGGGAAAACAGAAAGGCCATATTAAATATTCATCAAGGTTCACTATAGCTTTCTGTTTAGTAAATTCTACTTATACTATCCTTGACAACCAAAGTTACAATGGCCATGTCATGCAGAATGTTATTTTACACATTTTCCCCCTCTCCAGCAGTGACAGGACATCCTTATTTTGTCATTTTCTAAGCAGCAATATTTGTTATGTAATGGGGTAGCTTCCTTAGGTAGGTCCTAAGCAAAATATAACCAAGCAAAACAAGGCTCATGGGAAAAGTTTTCCCATGGGAGATAATCCAATTATTCACAAACAATTCACACAAAAAATAAGTGGCATGAGATGCCAGTTCACTAGAGGAAGAAAACCATAATGCAAGTAATGCCCTGCCATTTCCTATTGGTAGGAGAAATTTTATAATTAATCTTTGGCTATTTATCTGAGCCCTGGTGCAAGTGAAGTCTTATTGATTATTCAGCTCAGAAGCTGGCTTTCTTATTTGCTGGATTGTTGCTTTTACTTATTTTAGTTATAGATCTCAATCTTTATATTAAAAAGGTCTAGGACTTCTCTATGCTCCTAAGAGAGCAAAAGAACCTCATTGCAAATTTGAGTTTCCTCCTTCTGCATAACAGCAATGAGAGGAAGGAAGTGAGAACTAAAACGAAAGAGCTTCCAAAGCTGAGGGAAGTGTCTCCTACCATTACAATTAAGGGGGAGATTTGGCAGTGGTCAGTTCAGCTCTACTGATTTTAATTCAGACTGCATCATTACCTGACTTGATTTTTTCCTTAAGAGTAAAAAGTTGGGGGGGGGGGGGGGGGGGGAGGGGGGAGCTATTCTGCTGTGTTCAGAAAAACAAATGCATTCAGCATTAGCATTTCAAAGACATTAACACATATGAAAAAATGAGAATGTAATACCCAAAAATTTAAGTCACCTTCCCTTTCCTTACTGTGGCTATTCCTACATTGAGTGAGTTCATGGTAAAACTGAAGGGTGTAACCGGATTCTAAGCAAATCTAGGAAAATTGCTCTATGCTTCTATACAGAATAATAATACTTGTATTATATTTTATTTTCTAACACCAACAGGTTTTGTGCTACTGCCTGTCACTGACAGTGTGTGTTTCAATGCATTACTTGAGTGTTAAATGTGACAAGGTTAAATGAAAACCAAGAATAAACTGTCTTTGAGAGGAAACTTGGTGACTTGGAAGTTGCAAAGCTTCTTTTAAGTAACCTTATAAAGAGAACACATGTAAGCACCTACAAATATTTCCAAATGTATTCATCAGACCTGCTGCAAACATTCTGATGTCATAAATCATGTATGGAAAGAGAAGAGACATTCTTTTATCACATTTAATGGGATATTAGAGATAACAGAATGTTATATATACACCTACATATCCACATGTGTTTTTACAAATATCTTACACTCTTAAGAAAGAAAATATATTTAAAAGTCTGTTTTGCTTCCTTTTAGCACTTGCTTAGGCAGTGTCAACTAAGAGAACAGCTATCTTTATAAAGGATTGTTTTCATATGATTTCCAGGTCCTATGTCTCAGGCTGAGGTTAGAAAAACTTCTATATCAAGCCTTGATGACTCTTTCAGAATAACCCAGAGCAGCACAAAAAAGCTTAGCAGCTAAGAGCAAAACTATTATTGTCATGAAACTCAGTGGGTTCCATTTCCTGCTGCTCATACAAAACCTTCCCTCCAGATTTGGTTATTTGGTTTGCTCACTGAATTTTGTGTTCATCTTCAAATTGATTTCAAAATTAAAGGGACATGGTCACATATCTGAAAACTCACCGGTTTACAGTGCTGCCATGTGCAGCACACAGGCAATGGGGAATTCCAGACCTGGCAACACGTAGCCCACACTGCAGGAACAGCAGTTTTAATAGCCTACGGAGGCCACAGAAACAAGGCTGAAATAACTAGTTTTCACCACAGGTGCGGAACTGGCGCAACACGGGAGTCACTTTGTGTTTTGATACTGACATGAATTAGGAAATCCATTCTGAGGATGCAACCCTAACCCTAGTTATACCTTACTGGCTCCAAAATTAAAAAATATATTCAATACTTTTGTCTGTAAGCTTCCAGGTAGATAATTAATGAGGAACTGAGCAGTGGTTCTGAATAACAAGGACCCATGTCCTGTAATTTAGATGTGAATTAAAGAGTCATTTCTCACACATGTTAGAGAGGAGACAGAATTGTAGGGGCCCAAAGAAGTATATCCTCAGTTTAGTAAAACCATAGGCATGTACATTAACTCTGTTCTCAACTCTGTAAGGAGAAGGTATGTAAAGGATGGGGCTGTTCTTAATCAAACCCCTGCACTAAAGACTGTTAAGCTTTCAGACTGGCATCCTGAATGATGCATGTTTGAAACAGATGCCAAGCCAGACACCAGTAACATCGGTGAACACATTCAGGACATTTGTCTTGTCAAACATAAACCCACTTGTTTCTTACAAATAAATGCCTTTAACTAGACAGTATATGATCAAAGAGGAGCACAGTTTCCTAAGAACTACAGTAAACTTGCATTGTAAATGCATTTGCTCACATTCTTCCCAGGAACAATATGCTAACTGCTGGTAGCTGGATTTCCCCAAATGCACAGAGGAGCTGGCAGTTCACAAGTAGCAGCCAGTCTAGCACAGGCATTTCATAGAATCCTAACATGGTTGGGGTTGGAAGGGACCTTTAAAGGTCATCTAGTCCAACTCCCTCTAAAAAGCAGAGACACCTTCAGTCAGATCCGGTTACTCAGAGCCCTGTCCAGCCTGACCTTGAATGCTTCTAGGTAGCCACCACCTCTCTGGGCAAGATGTTCTAGTGTTTCAGGATCTGTCAGGTGCGAGCAATATGGAAGGGAGGGAGGATGGGCTTGGTCCCTGTGGTATAGCATAAAACAGCAAATACAATAAATGAGCAAATTCAAGTCTTTCTGTTGCAAACACTCTGATTCCTGAGAATTCAAAGTAGACAGCAGGTGAGATTCAAAGTAAATGACAGGAAACACAACTAAACTGTCTTCCTTTGCTCATTCATCACAAAAGCAGCTGGTTCTAAGAGAATATCACAGAAAACATGCCACCCTTAAATTTTTATAGATTTGAGACTACATAGTTATCTTCAATTTTCCAATTTCTTGAAGTAACTTTCTGCTACTTCACCTATATATTACGAAAGGATTTTCAGAGGGAGATGGAAGAAATGGTATTTTGAATGATGCACATCCAGTATGTAGTTCTAATTCAAAAAAGTCAAGTTGGAAACCTGTAAATACTTCTACAATTACCACTCTTTCTTAAGTAAGACTCTTCTAACTGAATTAGACTTTCATAGTCTGGACATGATTCAGTCGTTATACATACAATCTCAGGATAAATCAGGTTGGAAAGGAACTGAGCAGGCTTCTAGCCCAACTCCCTGCCCTAAGTAGGATCAGCTCTGAGCTTAGACCATGTTACGTTGCTTAGGGATTTATCCAGTCTGCTCTGGAAAATCTTCAAGGCTGGAGATGACCCAGCCCAGCAGGCAGTCTCCTCCACCACCCTTAGGGGGGAAGATGATTTTCTGTATATCCAAAAACTGGTCTTGTGTCAATCTTCACCCATTGTGTCTCATCCCCCTACCACACAGCACTGTGAGAGCCTGGTTTCATCTTCCTGATAACCCCTCTGTAAGGATGCTTTCCAACAGCATCCCTACAACCCGGGACAATGGCTCTAAATTCCTTCTTTTTAGCATGTCCATTCTTCAACTCCCTGTATGCTGTTTTTTGACTCTGAGCTCCATCGTGAGTCCCCTGCTCAGCCAAGACAGTCTCCTGACAATATCTGGTTGTTTCCCTGAGTGTCAGGACAGATCCTCCCTGTGTCTGGAGTGGTTTCCAGTAAGAAGGTAATCTCTGGATGAACCTGTCCTTGTGAGGCTTTTTTTTCTATTGGTCAAAGTAAGATACATACCTGGGCCAGTATTGATGTGATAATTCATAATGTTTGTAATACCAAGAATAAAATAGACACTTGAAACTGTTTGTAATCTCACAGAGACATCTTTATCAGCAAAACCCCACTTAAAGCTTCAATAATACTTTTCCTATTTAAAAGTTCTTAAAAATATTTTCAAAATGGAAACCATGAGTTTTACCTTGCTGTGTTCAATCAAACCATTCGTTATTTTAATACTGAAGGATACAGAATTTTACCATCTATTAGAACAGTATGAGAAAAAGCATCTGTTTTTTCACCATTAAGATTCAGATCAAACTGAAGCCTGTCAATTTCAAAAGCCACACTTGCATTGTGCTCACATATCACATTTCCAGGATGATACTGAAAACTCAGCAAACTCTGCTTCACACCCCACTGCCTCAGGCCCCGTTCTCACTCTATTTTGCTTAATAAATCATGAGAAACAGCATGCTGGGTCAGTGCAGTGTGGGACTGCATAAAATGTGAGAAGGTAATCAGAAACATGTGCGCATTTCCCAGATGGTATATGATGAACACTTCCTGTGCTACCAAATAGCACATACAGGAAGCATCACCATCAGCACCCAAAACTCACTGTACTGCAGTTTTTTCTCCTTTTCTTTTTTTTCATCAATCCATGTGTCAAGTCAGTCTGGCTGAGAACTAAAAGTCCCCTGATTTCACAGAAATCAAACAGTTCATTTATTTCAGATGTAAAGCCTCAGAGAGAAAAGGATCTGACTTCTGATAAACTGTATAAGCTTATTACACTGTAATTAAGAAATGTTCACAAGAAAAAGGAGAGTTATTGGATATGCGGGTCAGTGAAATGTGCTTCAGTACTGTGAGGAAATACACATCTAATTCCTTGCACTATTCTATGACCATGGCTGTTAATGCTAACACTTAAAATATTGTTAATATTTTTCTGTAAAGTCATGAAAGAATGCAAAGATGTCATAGAGGAAACAGTAAGCATACGAACAACTTATATTCATCAATGTTTTAAATTCAGAGGCTTCCAAGTAGCTAACGGTGACTTATAACAGCCAGAGAGGTGAGTGACATGACTAAAGTCACAAAAGCTGGGAGCACAGTGGCCATGGAAATATTTAGAAATTGAGACAGACAAAGGAAAGACATGTTGCCATCTTTTTACAGAGCCAGTCAGCATGCCAAAATGGATGCAGGGACTGGACTGTATTTAATCTCCATATGACTCACAAAAACACGGAAAACATCACTTGCGTGCTTTCCACAGTGATTTTAAGAGCTCCTGACAAGTCTTTCCTTCACTGCCATGGTATAAAAAACCCCCCCAAAACTCCACAAGGTCCCTTCATAACCTAGGGGAACCCCTAAAGAAAAAAATCCCCTAAAAATATCCTGCAGATACTTCAGAGACAGACAGGGCAATTTTGGGCAGAACTGGCAGGTTGCAGGAATGTTTCTGTGAAGTCATTTTATACTGAGGAAGTGAAAGAGCTAAAATACATTTCAAGAAAGTTCTGGTCACTTGTCCTCCAGAGTCACGTCTCTCATAAAGCAAATGCCAGCAGACTTTCTCAAGTGGTAGATCATTCCCTAAAGTTTAGCTCATGGCATTCCTTGACCAAGGTTGGTAACAGGCTTCACTTATTTTTCAAACACAGAAGTCCTCTTGTATTCTGAGAAATATGATGCCATTTGACCCTAGTTATACCTTACTGGTTCCAAAATTAAAACTATCACTGAAATAATTAGGAATGAAAGCTAATATTGGTAACATCTGAATTTTCAAACAAAACAAATAGCCCTCAAAAAACCCCAATTCTCAAACAAGTCATTCCAACACCAAAAATGAGGCCACTAAAACCAGTAGTCAGATTTTCATCTTAGTGGCTTCAGGATTTCATTCAAGAAAACTTTTGCCCGGAGCAGACACTAGACATAAAAATAATTCATAATGGATACCACACCTCAGTTATGGACTGACTACATGATATTACAGAAAATTTTAATGCTCTAAAATATCCCTTCAGCTCAGAAGTGTTCACTTTTTTTTTTTTTTTTTTAAATGAGCACTGTTTCCTTTCACACAGAAACTAGCTTCTATTTCCTTTAAGCGCCTTTTTTTGGTAGAGAGATGGATTATCGGATTATCAGCAGCTGACTTCTTTAGGTCACATAAAAGACAGCAGCATTTCAAAGAAATCACTTGTTTTCATAGTTAATACTCAGCTACATGACCGGCAGGTGGATATTCTGCAGCGGGCAGCACTGCCTGACTGGGCCCTGGACCTCAGCAGATGTGACCACTTTAACTCAGAAGTTTATGATCTGCAGCAAGAGTGCAGGAAAGCCAAAAATTGTTCACACATGGAAGATAATAACTTGCCTAAGCCAAAATGTAACATTCAGAACAAAACTGGGCTGGAATGGAGAATTAATGAGGGCAAGGCCAGTCAAGAGTAACCAAAAAGAAACACAAAATCAGGTCAGAAGGAGAAGCTTGAAATCATTTACAACAGCAAATGGGACTTGAGTTCATGGAACTTTTTGTCTTCTTTGCTTTAACCAGACTTGGCTAGTATTGTAACCTTGAAAATATTCTCATCTTTTTCTCTTGCACTCTACTAAGTGGTCACCAGGAAGAACAGAAAACAATGCATGAAAACATTGAATATTAGCAAATATTTGCAAGTGTGGTGTCTTCTGTGCACATTAAGTAGGGTGAATTACTCATCATAAACCTACAGGAGATCTGGAAAACAGCAGAGACCAGGTGGTGAAGGCCAGCTGTGCTACTGTTGCTGCCAAAAGTACTCCTCTGTCCTTTTATTGGACAGAGACAAACAAGACAATGCCAATCTTAGGACAAAGAGCCTTCTTTATTAAATGAGGGGATTATTCTAATAAGCCCTACGATTGTAAGGCTTAAAATACACTTTTTGCAATTTCCTGTAAGTATTTCAAGCAGCAATTAGCCATCATGCTCTGCATGAAAAAGAGGAAAATATTACAGAAGTAGATTAAGATTGTGGGAGATGAAAAAGACAGGCCTATTACCAATCAACTCATGATGAAAATGAAAGAAACCCAGTCAATTAGGAGGACAAAAGTTATGTGAAAAGCTTTCCACTGGGTCAGGACAATTATGATACTCTATGGCATCCTGTTAAACTCCACCAGAGCCTGCACTACACTTCTGTCTGCAGGAAAGAAGCACAGTGACCCTAAACACAGATGAATGCACACAGTTTTGAAGTACTATACTTTTAAAGTCAAGTTAAAAACAAGTAGCACTTTTGACACTGCAAATGTCAAGTCAGAATTCAGAATGATAGAGTCACGCAAACTGTAGGTATCCAGCATCTTGTCCACCCATGGGATCCAGTCCAACTCCTGTGCAAAACACAGTCTCCTACTATAACCAAATTCATAGTTAGCAAAGGACTTTTAACTTAGGAAATTTCATGCAGGTGTCTTCCTGGTTTTCTGTGGTCTTGCAGAAGCAGAACATTACTCCAGTAACGAAAAAAGTTAGTGTCAGCCCTATGAATCTTGCAGTTCCTCTTTGCCCCCTCACTTCAATTGCATATGTACTTAAGTCTTGTAGACAGTTTTTCCCATTCTTGAAATTGGGAAATTTGCATTGGGTTTAAGAAGTAAAATCTTACAGATGAGTAGGCTTGCATAGAAAGAGTGAATCAGAGTCAAGAAAACATTCCACTAAAAGAAAAAAGGACATCTTGAAGACCAGACTTACTCAGAGGAAGAAAGTATTTGTCCATAGTGGAGTTAAAAAAGTGAATAATAATCACACTCCCATGTTGAGATGCCTGCTACTGAATGCAATAGGCTTTGGTTTTGCAGAGTTGGAGTAGTGCTTACAGGAAGCTATGAGGATATTCTTGCTTGACAATGTCTTTATACTTTCTATGACCTAAGCTAGACATTTATGAGCAAAACTTCTTCCTAGGCACACACTGCTAATTCCTTCTCCAAATCAAATACTCATAACTCCCAGTCTTTTTCTACATTTGCCAGTCTTACATGAGTCTTTACATCAGTATACAAATAGACCTGGCGCAGAGCGAACCCGAGAGGCAGCATGATTCTCTTTGCACAGCAATAAAGACCAGTTGCAGTAGGACAGAGAAGGGGGTTTACCAATTTGGCAGACTGGAGAAGACTCTCCATTATATTAAGAGCACAGTTAATTGAGGATGTGAGAACAGCAGAACATAAGAACATCAGCTAATGCCAGGTGCTCTGCTTGGTAACCACAACTTTTTCTTCCTTCACACCTATTCCTACTTTACTTTTGACTGTCAAGTCTAATAGCACCAGGATCCTAAAAGCAAAGGCTACCACCTCCGCTAGAGTCCAGTGGTACAATATCTCTGCAAGTGGTACTGCTATGTAGTATTAACATAACTGACCTCCTCTACAAAATCAAGTACTTGGAAAACAATTCAAATATTGTGTGACAGCAGCATTAACCTTGATATAAATGACAAATATTATTCTTTCTTTACTCTAAAGAGTATTTATTGCAAGAAGATGAAGTACAAAGACTACATGACAATCCCTTTCTAGAGGAAGGTCTGATGCAACATCTGTTATGTGCATTGATATATTTAACAAGTCCCAAAAGTAAAGATAGTAATTTCATTTTAAATGGAGAACAGATATTCCTTGTCTTGGAAACAAACTGTCAATAGTCCTGCGCTGATAATAGGTACAAAAAAGCAAACTGTCCTGTTCTCCAAGGAATCAACTCTATCTAGTCCCCCTTGGACTTACAGAACTTCATTGGTGGCTTATTTATACCAACTTGTAATTTTATATTCAAGACATTGCCTTGTTTCTAGCCTTGGGTTACAAAGTGCCAAAAGATATGATAGGAAACAGTAATTTTTATGGCTCCCTCTGGCTGTGACTTATGCCTGTTACCTTTTACCCTTTTATTGCACCTTTCTGAGATGAGGTTGGGTACAGCCTCTCTAAAACCCTCCCCGCAATTCCCTGAGGACAGCTAACAGGAAACACAACGAGATGCTGAGGGGGCTGAATGTCAAAACCCAGCGTGCAAGGTACGAAAACAAATATGGTACTGATAACATCTCTTCCTTCCTTTTTAGCCTTGTTCGGAGCAGTTGGTAAATAACTCTGCTGCACAAAGGTCAGTGTTTACCTGATAGCGCAGAGATAAATCCCTCCCGCAGTCCGACCTATGCAGACGTCTCTATGTCATTGACACTCGGGCGCAGTGGCCTCCTGTGGTTAAAACCAGCCGGATGCAGACGGGGTGTCCTTGCAGGCACAGCTGTCTGGAGGCAGCTTCTGGTCGTCCAGTTCTTTGCATCACAGTTCACGAAGAACTTGTAGATGTGTGAGCATATGCAGCCCTCTACACATCATCTGTGAGCTATTTATAAGTAATCTAAGTTGTACATGTTATTTTCTGAAACGTCACAGAAAAAAACCCAAAAACAACAAGCAAGCAAGCAGAAATTGGGATGACCAGGGACCAGATTAAGTACTTCAACATCCAGATCATCATCCCAGACAGTTACAATTAATTCTTCATCTTGCATTATAACTATGGTTTCTTTGCAGCAGAACTCCAGTATATACAAAGAATGCACACCTCCCTCAAACCTGTTGTAATATTCATACTGTGGTTACAACAGCAGCTCTTTAACTTAATATTTTCACATGCTAAGTAACTTAAAATTATGGAGGTGTTACTGAAATATGACAGTGTGCTTCCAAATAACCTGAGCTGGTAAAGTTAAACCAAACTAAATAAGTTCTCGCTGCTTCAAAACCCTTTCCTATGAAAATCACTTCTAAATATTTTCACAGCACATGTCTAAACAAAACAGATGTCTCTGTCTATACTGTGCTCTAGTTTGAAACATAACTGGTGACTTGCAAATAGATTGTTCCACATGGCACTTTAATACTGGGGTATCAAAGTACTTTTTCCTAGTATTTTTCTGAGCCTACCTAACCAATTGAAAGTTTCAGGACACAGGCATGCAACAGGTGAATTTTGTCAAGAAAACACTGCAGTATTTGCAGCTCATTTCATCAAACCAAGAAATATTTCTTATTTGCAAATACCAATCAGAAAGGGACAAGAATTCAAAGCTCAGAGAGGATTTTTTTTCTTTTTTCTTTTTTTTTTTTTTTTTGTAACAGACACACAGACATACAGGCATACATAACAACCCCAAAGTAGTTCAGTGTCATCCGGTTTAACCTCAACCACGAGACACTGCTGTCTGTTTTCTTTCTCAAAAGACTCACGTCAGTGTGCACTGAAAAAAGGGAACTTCCAGTTTGTGGTGAGGATACATGATAAACAGATCCGTTCACACCATCGAGCCGGGCTGCCTGCGTCAATAAAAGGCAGCAGCAGAGACAGGGAGCTGGCATTTGGTGCTCGGAGGATTATCATTGCAGAAGTCACTTCACACTCAAGTTTAGTAAAATGCCAGGATTTTTTTTCCCCCACAACAACATGACTGAATTAAATGGAAAAGAAGACTGCAAGCTCGCAGAAGGCAAAATCCATAAAAAGAAGCAAAAGGCTTTGTAAGTATATACAGCTTAGTATAAACTTTAATGTACTAGAAGTGAAAATAACACTCCACTAATCTTGGAGATAAAGAATTAGCACTGTGTTTCAGGCTAAATGACTGCAAAAGCCTGCTCAAAGCCCAGCACTACAGCATCATTTAAAAAATGTAGGCTTGAGCTGATACATAGCAATTAATTGATTACTTTAAGCAATCAGAAGTAGATTTGGATACAGGGGCAGCCTCTTAGTCTTTTCAAAAAATTTCTTGGGTACATAACTTCCCAGACTTGAGTCACAGGATGGAGCTATCTGTCTCTGTTTAAAAGTTTGAAGAAAATTTAAGCAGAATTTAAATGCAATTGTAATTTCAATGGATTACAAAAGTGTCTGTTCATTGTTTCAGTGGTGCAGATCTCAAAAACTATTTGAAGTGCATGGTACCACATATTGAACCTGGGATCAAGACTTCCAGCTCTAGAAATGTCAGGTAAGTACTGAGATACACCAAGCTATATTTTATAACTATAGCTAGATTACTATGCAGTAAATTACTTCATTTCTAAACTCATTCTAGAACAACAAATATTATAATAATGCCTAGAATTTCCAAACTGCAAGAGAGGTGAACACCAGTAAACAGAAATTATTCATGGAGTTAGAGATTTTTTTCTTATCAATTTGATCTGTTTGCGTAAAATGCAACAGAAGACACCTCAGTTAAATCCATTTTCATTAGAGGGACATATATATTCTCAGAAGATTTACAAGAACCAGTGCTTCATACTTAAGTGAAGAGCAGGGGGTATTACCATTCGTGCAGAAATTTGGAAACAGAAATACAGGCACAAAATGATTTTATTGCAATTAGAGTAAAAGCTTATCTTCCTGGGAACAGAATTCAGGGTAACATCATAGTTCCACATTTTTCCATCTCTCATTATTTTTCCTCAAAGTGGGCTGTCTCCAGGTCTCAAATTATGAGAAAGCCATAAGTTCAGTAAACATTTGGTACATATTCCTAGAATATAAATTTTATCTCCTTCAGACATGTAAAAAAACCACCCTGATGGTTTCTTGTCTACAGTCTTTTCTTTTTCTTGTCATCTTAGGCTTTCTGCAGAGGAAGTTATTCAGTGGTCACAGTCTTTGGAAAAGCTCTTGGCCAGCCAAAGTAAGTATATTACTTCCATATGACTTGAGAACAAAATTTTATCTAACCTCACCAAATCAGCAAAACGGTAGCATTATATAAATGCTATCAGAGCATGGGCAGTGGCATTCCAGTTTTTTTACAGCTCTGTTTTAACATGGCCACTGGCACAGCTTTGCTTCCAAGTTGATTTTTTTTTTCTTTCCATTTTCAGTACAGCAAATAACCTCCAACAGCTCATTTCAATGCTTTTTGATTGGTCTTCTATCCTTGGATAATACACATCAGTTTAATTTATAATTTTCTCTCCCCTTGTACTCTAAGAATCCATTTATGAAGGACTAGAATCCACTGATATAATTTGGTACTCAGGGTCGAGATCTAAAAACACTGAACATAATTAGGTATACTACCATCAGCCTTAATATTAGACTACCTGTAATAGGCTGAAGAAGGGAAGAACAGTGTATTTTGGCAAGATTTTATATCAGATTTCAGTACAACTCCTGCTATTTATTTTGTCCCTTCTGGTCACAAAGAGCATACAATAAGTGATGATGTAATTGTGTTGGCTTCAGGTGGTCAAGGCATCTTCCGGGAGTTCCTCAAGTCAGAGTTCAGCGAGGAAAACATCGAGTTCTGGTTGGCTTGTGAGGATTACAAGAAAAGCAAGTCTGATCACTTGCATGGCAAAGCAGAAAGGATTTATGAGGAATTTGTTCAGCTGGATGCTATTAAACAGGTATGTACAAAGTCAGTCTGTGCAGTGTTACAGTACCTGGATAGTCAGGAAATAGAAGTGCAGCTTCCCTGAGATGCTCCCACATTCCCTCAGTTCCATAAGAGGCAGACACGTGCTTTCATGACCATACTGGCATCATTGCTGTCTTCAGCCATGAGATTATCAGATCTCACAAACAGTCACAGGATACAGGCCAGTACTTGGGAGTACCACTGGCAGAGCTCAGCAAAGGCCTCAGCAGCCTAGCACGTGATGCTGTTCACTGAGTCAGCCTGGTTTGAATTACTGACGGTGCCCGCAGAGTGTTAGAGTTTGCTGGGAAAAGTACCGTGGATAATTTCTTGTCTTTCAAAGTCTTCTGGAAAACTTAAGTTCTGTATGTTGGTCATATTTCAAACTGGCAATATTCAACACAACATTTTTCTCTTTATCTGGAGGTTGTCCCTCTAAGCAGTCTGTTGTTGAGATGTATTACTTCTGAATCCATAAGAAACTGCATTTCTATAATGAACAGCAATTTTTTGCGCCTAGCCAGGATATAAATATTTAAATTCCCTCATTTTGCAGTTCTGACATTGAACTATCTCACTGAGTTCTAAGGATGAAAATTTGTGTATTGATCAAGCATTAGATATACAGAGTACATTTTTAAGTTTCCAATGGCATTTGTTTTTTCCTTTCCAGATCAATATTGACTATCAGATGAGGGAATCAACAGCCAAAAAGGCTCAAGACCCAACTCACACAAGTTTTGATGAAGTCCAGAAAACAGTGTACATCCTTATGGAAAGGGATTCATATCCCAGATTTTTAAAATCCAAAACCTACCTGAACCTTTTGAAACAGCTGCAACCCAACACTTCAAAATAAAGTGTCTGAGGCAGTGAAGAGCCAAGTAGACTCTGTCAAATATCCTGTGATGAGATCCTTCAGGGTGGTTGGATCTTGGCAAGGAAAACCCCTGCCTGAGGAGGACTAGGGAGATGCAAACAGCGCCACAGCCAAGAGAATGCAGGATAAAAGCTGGCAAGGCTGTCACAAGGGTGAGAGCAGCACAGGGAGAAAAACCTCTCCTTCCATACACCATGGAGTCAAGACAGGATATGAACAACTATCTGTTGTTTGAACTACACTATGAATACTGAACCAAGTCCCAAAGAATTGCTGATTATAAGAAAGAGCAAGACTATCAAGCTGAGTGTTGGGAACAGATTATCAAGTTCAGAAGAAAAACAAGGATGACTGACAATTTTGTGCATAACAAGAAAGTGCCCAGACATGACTGACGGCTTTCTTAAAAATCTGTGAAGTGCTAATAAGTGTGAGCATGAGCTCCATAATGCTACTGT
This sequence comes from Grallaria varia, assembly GCA_013396735.1. Lineage (NCBI taxonomy): Eukaryota > Metazoa > Chordata > Aves > Passeriformes > Formicariidae > Grallaria > Grallaria varia. Next base: position 1,004,334 of record VWZG01000460.1, read on the forward strand.
GTTATGTAAATATAATATAAATCCCATATCTTAAAATTGATATGCTTTAAATTATATAAGATAAGCTGTACTTTTAATAAGTTTGTATTCAACAAGCAGGTATGGACCATCTTTGCTGTTTAATTTATTGCAAAATAACAAGCAAATCTTCAATGAAATTCTACTTAAAAATAAAAAGATGTAAAATGACCATAAAACTAAGTGATCTTTCAACCATAATTATTGAAGTATTGAAACACGATTCCCTTCCCTGCTGTACCACTACCTCTCATTCTGGTATCCAAATACCAATTTTGCCACCACCACTTCTCTCTTTTTACCCAATTTGCACAACCATAATTATTGTTATGTGGAGCAGGTGGTCCTGACCTTCACAGACCCATCCTCACAACTCCCCAAAGAGAACAAACAACAAAGCCAAACCAAACAAACAAAAGAGAGCAGGTCTAAATTTTCTCCACATATATTTCATACTGCCCCAGTTACCAGTACACAAAACGAATCTCAAATATATAAATTGTTTAACCACTGCCCCCATAAATCAGTCTCCTTTTGACACTTGTGCTGTGTGGAGCACTCAAGTCACACGCGGTTGCTTACGTCGAGAGGCACCAACCAGTGAGACTCACTAGCAGTTACATTGCTTGCGACACTGTCTTAGTGAGATCCAGACTCCAACTTAACATACCAATACTGGCATCAAAGATAATTTCATTTCATAGCAAATCTTGCATTAAATTTCACCTAAAATGTTAAGTAGCCTATACCACAGTGGGTAGTGATGAAAACTAAAGTAAAAAAAGTTGTGATTATGCTCGAACTCAAACTGTGAACATGAGTGCTACCAAAACTGAAGTGTTTGGAGACCTTGTGACATTAGAGTTGATAATGAAAATAAATCAAAGAGTGCCCCGGTCTTAATGAGTTACCATCATGAGATACTGATATCACATGGGTGGCAATACAAGGTTTTCTCTCACTTTTGCAGGTTTTCCATTTTTCCAAATAAACAGGAGCTTAGGCCCACTCTGATACTCCGTATCAACTGGAGAAGCTATAAACCCTCAGAAAACATATTAGTAGAGCAGACCATGTGTTCTTACTGCCACCCTTTGGGGACTTCAGGACCTCCAAGGGAGGACAAAATCTGTGTTACAAGCAAAGCAGCTGGAAGGGACAGAGCAAAGTGACAGATGCTGCCAACTTCCACCATCACCCACTGTTGTAGCTGTAACCCATTGCAAATCACACCTTCCTCCTTTCAAGGCCAATAAATGCAGAAGAAAAGAACCTGGTCTTGCAGAACTATTGTTAAATATGCATACCTGAGGGAGTCTGGTTGCAAACCCTGAGTGTTCCTGAAACAATGTGAACCAGTTTACAATTGGCACTCTTACATGAATTAGTTTTCCAGGATCATGTAGAAATAAACAATTTCTGTGAAGCAGGAATAAAAACTAAGCCTCCCACACAAGGTGGATCACTACATTTGTTCTGACACAGTTAATATGGACCAAATGTTACTGTTTGAAGAACTTCAACCTCACAGAAGGCAAGAGAGAACTATGAAATATCAGCTACCCTCCAAACAGACACTGCCTTCAAGTAACATTATTCTTTTGACTGTAAATCCCTTAAATTAGCATAGCCCCATTCTTCATTTCCTTCCCCTTGCAGTTTCACAATTTTGTTATGATTTATGAAATGTATGAAATTTCTGGCCAAAATCACATTTCATAGCATGGACAGTTAGGATTTTCATTTTTTTAATGGCTTGTTGCTGGCAGAAAAGACTGTAGAGCAACTTGTATTTCACAGTTAGTACAGACTAGAGTATTTGAGGAAGGACTTTTGCCTCTCTTCCACAAGCATCTCACTCTACTTCATGATTTGGTACAATGTGAGAACTGAAAGGTTTTCCTTTTTTAAAGGGGAACTGTTCTACTCCATTCAACCCAACCTTGGTACACTTTTAGGTCTTTCACCTTATTTGCATTACAAACCTGAAATCAACTGCAAAAGTCAATCACCCAGGTTGTTAATTCCAGAATTATATCCATAGATATTCCAACCCACTCCAGCACCCCTGGCAACAGGACCATGCCTCATAAAGCAACAAACAGCATAGCAGAAATTCAGACCTGGCTCTGGATGCATTGTACACTCCGTATTATATATCTGTTGCTATAGCAGGGCTATACAAAACTGGTTGTTTAAATAGGGTCAGAGATCTGGATGTATTTTATGACAATTTATAGCACCATCCACATTTTATAAAAGGAAGAAGCTGTAAGTCATAATCCAATGGTACAACTGAAAATTTTTACATTAAGATACTTCATATTTACATGTATAGACTAGTCCAGAGACAGGTATTTCTATTATTTTCTCAAAGTCCAGTACACAATTCTTATTTTCTAGTGAATTTTTTTTTAATACTGTGTAAATAGAGGTTCTTTGTACTCAGAAAAACAGCAGAACATGCGGATTCAAAGGGACTGAGAACTCAGTACCTTCTGTGACCCTTGCTTTATTCACAAGGTGCATGCACTCATCTCTCCTCCCTCCACTAGTGCACACGAATAGTTCCAGTATCACAGATCAGTTTCACAGCTGTGGGTTCTGCCTTTTTTTTTTTTTTTAACTAGATTTAGCTTTCCCTTTTTGAAAAAATACATCATAAGAGAATGGAAATTTGTTGTTCCATTCACTGCCTGTAAGAGAAACAGTAGAATCAGACTGACCATCAGCTGTAGAACAGTATAGGAAAGCAGGATGCAGTACATGGAGAAGCTCTAAGATTCCACAGTACTGACTCAGACTTGTCTTTACATGTTCTGCCTTGGCCCTGAAGGAAACATTTTCGTTGTTTGTTGGTGTTTCGGTATAAAAATCAATCATCATACCACCTTCAGGTATACTTTTGCAGTGAATTAACTTCTCTCTGCTGCAGTTTTCTTTATAGGAAGACTCAAACTTACAGCAGACCCTGAATGTGAATTTAGAAGGCCAGATACTAATCTCTCCAAGTCAGAAACATTAATTCCCTGAAGCAGATATTTTTAATGTTATCCCAAATAAACTCTGGTATAACGTAGTATCAATTGCTCCATATATTGAATAGGTCATCCATGGAAACATTATGCACAGTCAAGGAGGAAAGAAACTAAAGCTGAGATAGCGATATATAGTTCAGTCACCACTTACGCTCCTCAGTGCCACCCATCCCCGCCCACGCTCTGCAGTAACAGGCTTTACAGATGTCATCTCCTTTATAGTTGTGAAATGAGTTTGAAAAGCAAAAATAGATGACAGAAGGTGGAAAAATCAGATGCTCTCATCTTCCATTGAGGGACATGGATTGATTGTATCAGAGTGTGTAATGTCTATAAATGAAGCATTTGAAATTCAATCTTTAGTCATTAAACACGGGCAGAAATTGCAAAAGTTCTTGCTTAATATTTATTGGATGATTTTGTCTTGGATGCTCAGAAACAAAGTCCGAGGGGAGCTAAAGTTACCCCCTGGCTTTCTTTGGATAGACACAGACTCAAAGGTACTAGTCTCTAAAAGGGGATTCTCATCAATCAAGAAAAAATATGCATATTTTGGTAATAAATTAATTCCCCCTTATTTCTCAAACATCCCCAGAAAGTACTCTCTTGAAAGACCCCAAAAATGATCAACATTTACATTCTACTGAGCATTTCCTTTCAATTTCCTCAAACAGTCTAAGGAGCACACAGCCCTAAAGCACTCACCTAAACTAGTTTGGTGATCAGCTGTCATATGGTCCCTTTCACTAATAAAATTAAAAATAGCTTCAGTAGAACATGAAATGCAGAAATGTAAACCTTTCAGGACCACTCTAGACTTGTGTGCAGAGAGAAACAGCAGATCAGCAATGCTTCTCTTCAAAGTTTGTTACGCAGCCAAAGTACTAAAGAGACAGCACAGCTGCCAACAAACTTGACATCACTTGAGTCACAAGGGGTTTGGGTTTTTGTCAAGTTACTGTGGTTGGAGGGCGTCTGCTATTAGAGAACAACCTTTAAAAATAAAACAAAATAAACACTCTTTGCATAAGAGTAATAATTCAGTAACCCATGATTTCCATACTACTTATGGAAAAAGTCTGTACTACATTTACTGTAGCAAATGGTTTGTCAACCATGAAGGTCAAGAAGTCAGCTTTAGATAGAGAAGAAACTTGATATTGAACAGAATTCAACCAGCCATGAGTTTGAGTAAGGCAACATGCTTGTTCATGCCAGTCTGAGGAAATAAGAAACACACTCTCGATGGTCAAAGCCCGAAGTCCAGTCAGGAACTAGTCCCATACTGGAACAAACTCTAAAGGATAGGGGAACCCTGGATTAGCGCAGTCAAATATTCTGACCAACCTGGACCACATTGCACTTGATAACTGGACACTAAAAGAGTGGCAAGATGGAGAACTGGGATCTTCAAAGTGAGTACACCCACAGGTGGTGTCAGCAACCTTGTTCACTGCTGAGCTTTGGTGTGTGAGTGAAGATTGACAGAGTTCAGGGCAAGCAGTGCTTCATACCCAAACCACAGTATCCCTCTCCTCCAGGAAGCCTGATTGAAGGGGCGTGTTGGAAATTCATGTGAAAACTAGTCCAACTTCTAATGACGTGATGTCCTTTCCTACTGCAGAATATCAGGCTCACACAATGACATCACAGGTCAGGAAGAAAGACAGAAGAGAAAGGCCACGGAGTACAACTGAGATAAGCTTTTCAGAAGAGCTATCCAGATTTCAGCCTGTTCTCACTCAGCAGATAATGGTTACTAGTTTGCAGAAACCAGTCACAATGTAAAATTTGTCCGACCTTATTGATCAACCCTGAAGCCATGTGTATAGAAACTACTTAAATTCTTCTGTCAGTGACTACTAGCAGGCCATACTTCTCCCCAGAAACAGAAATCACTTCATCATCTCTCTATCTGCAGACAATTTATTGGTTGCTGTGACCTACCTCTTGTCAGGAGCTGAACCTGTGAACCCTGTGAGCAGATCTTTGTTGTATGCTGAACCTAACGTTTTTTTGAGGCTCTTTTCAGATGCATAGTAAGTTCCAACAAAATCTGTCAAAGCCACCAAGATATAATTAGAGAAACAGGACTCTGCTGGAAACACCTATGGCTGTACGACATGAGAAGCAAGAACATTGATCCATTATTTCTGTACTACACCCACTCAAACAGCAGTAAGGACTGAGCAGCAGCTAGATCAGAGCATCCACTTGGTGCTCTCCTCAAGGATAACAGAGAGCTCAAGGTTTTACTGCTTTCCCTGTGCTTGGACCTGGATGTCTAGGCACATCCTCAGTACCCCTATTTAACATGCCCTTGCAGGACCCCACATTGGGAACCTGAGTACCAGGCCAGCCCCAACAAGCAGTGTTCCTACAATCACGAATGCCAGTGTGTGGGTGCACTGCAGAAGGAAGGGTGGCAATGTGCAGGCAACAAAGCATGTGGGTAGATGGAAAGAATGGGTACAACACAGAGAATGAGACAGACAATACTTCCACATTTACTAGTGTGAAACAGATGTAGGTGGGTGAGATGTTTATTGAGCAGAAGAGCATTAAAATAGAAACACAAATGGGAAATAATATAAGATGGAAAAAACCCAAAGAGAAGGCATGAAAATTAAGAAAGGTGATGCTAGCTAAGTGAATTCAAGAAAACAGAAAAAGAAAGAGTCTGAACAAGAACTCATCTGGGAGCATTATCCTCACCGATAAGCAAAATTTGTTGCAATGAAGATCATCAACATACATTGTGTAAACTAGATGGCAATTGAGAGTTAACCTGTTGAAAAGAACAGGTCTGACAACTGACATGCAGCAGCTCTGACAGCACATAGCTATTTTCTCAGTTTTGATACTTTTCCATTTTCCTTCTGAAAAGTGCATCCACCAGCTCAACCACTGAATAAACCAAGCAACAATCAATTCCTATACTGCACATCCCCTCATGACACTAAAGCTGTTCTGTGCCCCTAACACATGGCAAGACAAGGAATTCAAAAGAACAAGGCCCTTCCAGAAGCCACAACGACCTGCCTGTTCAACTTATGTCATAGTTACCCACTCATCTCAATATCTCACCTGTCTGGGCAAGGAGTCTTCTGGGCTAAGACCATTTATCAATGGCACTGCAGAGAATTTCCCAGCGCCTGTACCCACCACAACCACCCTCAGGAGACCAGTTTGAGCTGATGAACACTGCAGTTCAACATTCTTCTTCAGAGTGATACCAGATGACATCTAGTGGAATATTTATGCAATAAAAGGAAGGGTATGGTTTAGGTTAAATCAAGTAACTTTGGAGCGAAGCAGCACACCTGGTTATAATGACTAAAGTTTCCACTCTTATGGGGCTTTAAATATTCTGAAAAGGGAAGTAGAGAGTAACATTCTGAGTTATCAAGCTATGAATGACAGTAGTGAAGAGTGCTGACTCAGAGAAACAAATTGTAAAGTCGTATTTGCAACAAGCTTAATGAAATCAAAACAAGTTTGAAAGGCAGCAGTTCTTTCAAGAGCAAGAAGTGTCCTTAAGTTTTTGTAGAGGTTCTGGGAGGCACAGATATGGCAATCAGGAACATATCCAGAGCCCTTCAGGGTCTCTCAGTCTTTGAGGGCTTCCCACCCAGTCAGATTCGCTGGTTTTACAGTTCCTCTGCACTGATCCAAGGGCACATTTTCCAGCAAGTCAATCACCCAATGCTAAGGAACTCAGGCAATGCTGAGTGCCTGCACACACCCATTAAATTTCAAATGATGCTTTAGAGCATGGCCAAGGACATAACAAAGCTGCAGAAATAAGCAACAAGTTCTGCACTTAAATATCCTCCCACTGTACAAGTCAATAGAGGTTTGCAAAAGTATTTTCTCCAATTTAGGAGTAAAAACAAATGTAGGGAGAAAACACCAAAACAAGTTCATGTCACTTTCAGCAATATTACTGTATTTCTTTGTCTGTAATATGCATAAGAAAGTATTTGAACAGAGTCATTGGTTACTGATCCTCAGTAACTGCACAAGTTAAATTTACAAAGATATAAACTCATATGTGGTCTCCTGAATGTCAGTTGATAGGGAAAAAAAAAAAAGCCTTAAGTAGTTCATTATCATTAATTTTAATAGTGAGATTTTAGATGAGTTACTTTTGCAATAAATTTTATTGGCATTAAATGGTAAGTTATATTTAGGCTTTTGCAAAATAACTTGTTATATACATATCTATACATGCAAGGTTTTACAAAATATATGTAAATGAAATAGTTAAATACTGGTTCAAATCACTAGTGGAGAGTATCAACATAACTAGGATTTTCATTCTGTAGGTTTTCCAGAGTCACAGATATTAATTAAATTTAAATAAGCAAATTTGAATAATCAGCTCAGTTCAATTGCACAGATATTTGCCCCTGCCCATTCCCAGTATGGAAATGGAACAAAATACTCCAAAATACTGTCTAAGGGAAGAATACAAAGTAGGATTTAATGAAATAGCAATTAATGGAAAATAGACTGCATGGTGATATTTCTCCTTCCCTCCCATAAGCACAGGCCAAGTCTCACGTGTCTGCTGCTGCCCTGCTCAGACATAAGGTTGTGCTGTGGGTGAGCACACCACACACCTTCCCCCCTAGCAGAACCCTTGCTGTGGGAATACAGATGTACATCCTCATACGCAAAGCCCGTATGCCAGTAGGGTGAGCTGCAAGAAAATAAATGAGCATACTGTGTTGTTGTAGGCTCAAACTTCAATTGAAGTTCCAATCCTACACAGTTCATGCTTTGCCTAGGAGGCTCTGTAAGAGGAAAAGAAGGTGAGTCAGCACAGAGAGGTAAAACTGAAAGAAGTATCACTGCACACAGCTGGGCTGCCACATGGAGCAGGGAGATGACCAACCTCGCCCTCTCAGCAGTGTCAGCCTGTGCTTTATAGGCACTGGCAAATCCTCAGAGATCACAAGTCACAACTACCCCAAGAAGGACAGAAAGCCCTCTAGAAATATCCCTCCCATGACTAATTTGCAGCAAGTAGTTGAGGCAGGGCTTAGTCTGAAAGCCCCAGTACCACTACACACAAGTCTACCACTGGCACAAACAGCAACTTCAGTGTTATTGCACTGCACAGCTGCCTTGAAACACCTCGCTAGAGAAGAATAAGCAGAACACAGATAACCTGAGATTCAATTTAAAAAGAGACCATAACCTCAGCAACAGCAATGAGAAAAACAACAGAGCACCTCATACAAGTTAAAAGAGAATTCTGGTCTAATATCCCTCAGATGCTGTGCCACAGCAGGTTGATCAGTTAGAAGCACATTAAAGCCTGACACTACTGGGTCAGAGCAGGACACAAAGAGTCACTCATGGTAGTCCAAAGTGCTTCATAATGCTGTCTGCAAGAGGATGAAACTTGGTGTCAGTGCAATGCTTGTGCCTTTTGTCTCATTTCAACATGGGCTTTAGATTTCATCTACAGAACTTTGATAAAGGGATGGAAAACATTAGTCACAGAACTTGGACAATACATGCAAGATTTCAATGAAGTAAAGCACAGCTTCATGTCATTACAGCAGATCAGTAGAGATGTCAAGATAATTTCAGTGCAAACAGACTATCAGTGGTGCATCGGAGTCCAAAGGAGTTTTTTCTGATAGAAACCACAGCAACTGTTTGCCTATGATATGTATGAAAAAGGGAGCCAGGCACTAATGCGAGTAGCATAGACACAGCCGAAAGGTAGTGAGATCATCTACACTGTGAGAAAATAATGAAACAAAAGAACAGGTCAAGAAATTTGGAAAACTACTCTTACAAATGGAACTACTGAATAAAGCTTTTTAACCAAGGGAAACAACACAAGAGGAGTTTCTGTAAGTATAAGATTTTGTACTTTGAAATATTAACAGCAAAGTATAGCAAAGGCAGGGAAACATCTTTTTTTTTTTCCCCTATTGACATGAAAAGTTATCTCAGCATAGCAAAAGCATTCATGTTAGAAATGTATCTGATGTATAAACAACTTTATCCCTATTTATATATGAATATTTTGTGTAATAGTCAGTGCAAACTAAGCTGAATAACTTTCCAGAGGCAATGAGCTAGAACTTGAACACAGGGGTTTCTCTCTGAGGGCTCTGCTGAAAGCTAGCTGTGTACTCAAAACTGTGATATTAGGTAGCTTATAGATCCATTGGCATAGCATAAGGGTGCTGAAAAAAGATCAAAACATATGTTGTAATTTGAAAAGTAAATAGTTCTTGTTCTTTGAACTACCAAGTCACTTTTCCTGATGTTTATCCACTATAAAATATGACAACACAGTCGTTTCCATATGAGTACTTATTATATCTTTTACAGACATGGACAACTTCAGCACTTGGATTCATATATTACCACTCAGGCAATTCCTTCTCCAAAAAGTTTTGTAGCCATGTGACTTTCTGTTTGATTACAAGTCCTGCGGGAAGCACAGGCCCTCCACGTTACAGAACTTGTGGCCTTGTTGGAAAAAAGCTTCATAATGAGCAAAGTGAAAGGATGTCTTGCGTACATAATGGGTGAAAAGAGCTCCCATGATCCGGGTCTAGGTAGCTGAACGCTGCAAAGCTCTATCAAATAGTTAAGATGTAATTTACCATTTACAATAGACACTAATACAGGTAAAGTCAGAGGCTGCACTTGTAAAGATTGGACAATCCCAAACTAACACACTGCTCAAGGGTAGCTTTCATACTACTTCTGTCTTATTTTAGGGTTAAGACTATGGCCAGCAGAAAGACAGCATCCCACTAATGAAACACATACTATGCTTCAGTGGAAAAAAAGATGTTCCAAAGGACACTGGAAAAGATATAATCGGCATGCTCTGTTCCTTGATCTGTTAAGAGATGAGTAACATAAAAAGAAGGGAGAACCACAAAGCCCTGGATGCGTATGCTTGGCAAATATGTGTACTCAACAACCCTGGGGAGTGATATTTGCTGAAAGCCTCTAACTCAAATTAAAATGACTCCTCAGAACAATAGCAGTTCTTTACACAGAAGTGATTTCATGCAGCAACCACCTGAAGAAAAAGAATTACTAATTGAGATTTGGAATTCAGATGGAAGTAGCTGAACTAGATTATGCAATATTGCTTCATTTAATGTTCCTTAAGCATTTCTGTAGAGTAGGCAACCCACATGAGTTTTCTACAGCTTTCCCAAGAGCCAGAAAGGCTGTATCTCATTTCTATTTCAGTGAATAGAAGACTAATGACTGCCAAATGAAAATATCCAAAATAGAGGGCATTGGGTAAAACAGTCTAAAATAAGTAATAACCATATGCCAAAGTTTAAACGTGTAACTTCATCTTAAATACAGATCACTCTGTTGTTTTAAAAGGCACTCTGCTTTTAGGGAGAGGGTGGGATAAGCAAATACTGGTGAAATTATTAGGAAGTGACACAAAAATGAAGGAGAGAACATAGTTCAGAGAATTCCAAAGTAAGCAACAGGCCACAGCCACTGGCAATCCTGCAGGAGTTGCAGGGTAGCAGCTGGGCAGTTATGAAGTTTCAATATTCTGTAGGAAACATACTGGATAACACTCTCATAATGTAAAATTGAATATAGATGTCAGGGAGACAAGGAAAATAACACTACAGACAAAGGTGCACATTTCACAGGTTCAGAAAGCTACAAGATACAAGCCTTGTTCTGTGTTTTATTGTGTGTTTCAGTTTGATGGGAAAAATTGGTTCTAGGAGTAATATGTACCAGTCAAACCCAAACCTGAAAGAAACCCTTAGTTTAAGTAAATAAGATTACTGTTTTGAGCTCAGGCAGGTCTATACAAACTTACTCAGTGTCGTATGTAAACTTAGCAAAGTATTTGGCATTGCTTGAAGGCCAAATGAGAAGCAATAAACATATTCCATATCACAAGATATTTTTTGGTCTTTTTTAGACAAATATTTTAAACTGCCTGATTCCTAATTGAAAAAAAATCACACCCTTTCCTACAGATATCATCTCTATACAAAAGCAAGTTTTATAGACTTGGAGATACATGCAGGACAAATATCAGTGTTAACCTCTGACACTTAGCTTACTCACTGTTGTCCAGTTTACACTGAGCTCTGATCTCTCTCCAGGTCACCTTGAGCTTCCAGGGAAAAGCCTCCTAAGTTTCCTTCTGCTTTGGGTCAGGGTCAACCTTCTCATCTCTCTTCACAATTTGAGAAGCTAAAAGGGGAAACTATTAACATTTCTATTCTTCCCTACAAGATATCCACTGGACTCCTTAAATACCTTTTTTTTTTTTTTTTTTAAATACTGTTACATTACAAAAATACATTTTGGTCAAATGCTTCAGATGTGACTCATACATAGAGATCAGATGCATAAAATAAGAATACTGTTAGAATTGATTGCACTGTTATATCTTGAGTGAATTTTAAATTTTCATTTAAGAAAGCCAGAACTGAGCACAGCAGATTTAAAACTCACATATTTTCCATGTTTAGGAGAATGAGTCCAAATACTTGTTGGCTTCGCAAGATATTCAGAGCAGAAGAAAACGGAATCAGTTCTAAGTAAGTAAAGAGAAGAGTCTTATATTCTGCAGTACATGCAGTTGTCTAAATAGGAGAGAAAAAAACTCTCAAAATTCACAGTGGAACTTTACTTTGTAAGCTCAAGATCACGCAAAAGATCTTGACAACATCTTCACAACTGTTCTACTTTCCTATGGCCAGTTCCTTTACAGTACATGAAGCGTAAACTGGCATTTCTCCGGTGGAAGGAGGGCATGTCCCAGTGGGAACCTCCTTTTATATTACACAGGCACAGGCCTAAACTCATCCCTGGATTAAGTCCAGATTTGAGCCTGTGAAGAATTTCTAAGGCAGGCATTTTGGGTCAATATTTGAAAAGAATTCAGGCTGTTGCCAAAACTTGTGCATCAGAGACATGGCCAAGTGCCTCCTGCAAGTCCTCAGCTGCTACCAGCCTCCATGGACGTCAACCACTGCTAGAAATTTGGGTGACATGTCACATCAGGGGGGTGAAATGCTCCCATCCAACACACTTTCCAGCTGGTATCTGATCAGATATGACACTGGTTTACTGATTAGAGAACAACACGTCCTCCACAGCAGCACTGAGGTGCACCTGATGACTCCTGAGATTGCCTTTGGGTGAAGCTGGGGGGGCAGGAATCCAGACAGCATTTCCAAATGTGCCTCCTGGACAAGGGCTTCTGGACCACAGTGCTGAGGGAAGCCACTAACTGTGGAGGGCATATACTAAGTGAACAATAGCTCCCATAAGGCACTACAACTTAAATTTTGGAGTTCCACCTATAAAGCCCTAGTTATTTTCAGAGACTATTAATTTTTTTCGGTGTAATATATGTTTTTCAGCAAATTCAATCATGTTGCAAAAATCAGTGCAGAAAGACTTTTACTATCAGCACAGCAGCTATTAAAGTGGCATTAATACAGATTGTAATAACCTATGTTCGTGTTCCTTTACTGCCTTTATTTTCCCTGTTTCTAAAAGAAAGTAAAAAGGTAAGAAGCTTTTCCTCTGTGCCAGCTGCCCCAGCAGGCAGTGTTCTTTCTGCTTCACAGAATAATCTAAAGACAAATAATCAGAAATGGAAATAAGATGGCTCTCGTGATGATGCTCAGTGAGAAAGACCTGATTGTCACTCCTCCTATATACAAGTGCCATTGCTGACAGAGGTGAAAAATTATCTGCGTCAGTGGCTGCGAATATGACTCAGAAGTAGCTCTTTAGGAGAAAAGAAAAAGTAATTCAAAGGATTCTCACTCCCCACAACCACATGCTTCATGAGTTTATGCAGAGAGAAGGATAATAGCTCATGAGAAGGAAAAAAAGACCTTTTTTACTGGCAAGAGTTGCTAGAGAGATATTGGCTCCACAATTCAACAGTGGTAACATTTCTCTTTCTGTATATTTCTTTGATGAGGTCAGAATGATCAGGAAAACCTGACAAAATAATCAGCAAATCACAGCATGTACTTTTTCAGAGAAAGAGAGAATTATAGTAAATTAAAAATAAATGGGTCATCACCAATTAAAAGAAGCTAGAAAGCTATGAATGGCTGTTCCACAGCAGAAATCTACAAAGCATCATGCAGCACTTGCAACAAAGCCAATTTTGATTTTAATTTAAATTTTAAAAAAGTACTGTGTCAAAAATAAGCTTTTGTCAGAATTGTAGCTCATATGAGAACTAAATCCTCAATGAGGGTGGATCTTCCTCTCCAGGTTTGGCTGACGCATAATGGAAAGCACCCACTGGAATACATTCCTTGTGCTTTCTTCTACTAATATAAGCATAAGCATTTTTTCCAAGTTACCAGCATTGATGGCCTAAAACTGCAATGCTTAAAAATCAATTAGTGAAAATTGAGCCACATGCACTTAAATGGAGCTACTGCCCTCAAACATTTGTTTTTCCTTAAATTGTTTAGTCTCTCACCTCACTACTTTCATACCCTTTCCCAGAATCAGGCAGGAGACTCCTACAAGCTTATGAACTTACTGCTTAAGAGTAGCAAACATGAAAATAGAATCTGATTTTAGTCACCTCTAGGAACTGTCTAGATTAGTAGTAATGTGTCATGCTGCATTGTAAACAACTGGTGAGGGATGGAAGGAACCCTTGCAGCCAAGATTGCATAAACCTTTCATTATTTATCTTGTGTTTGGAGTTTACATTCAGCTTTCAGATGGTAAGTCAGCTTAGATGTTAAAGGCCTTTAATACTATAAAAAAGACCTGTGTCCTTGAAGACTTCAAACTCTATAGTGATTCCTGTCCCAAAGAAGCTGCTGTCTAGAAAGCTAGTACTTTTCTTGTGCTCCTCCTAATCACAATTTCAATAAGTGAATGCCATTTCTATAGGAATTATATGGGAGCACCTCTAAATGGAAATGTAGTTGTTGCAGCAAGAAAAATAATTGTGTCAGCATAGTAAGCACAAGATTTAATGATACACAGAAAGCCCTTTTAAAATGTAAGTTTCATACAGATCATATTTAAATTAGGGGACAGATTTTCAATAATGTAATTTTTTTATTTTTATTTTTTTATACTTCAAACCACAGCTAATACTGCAACCATCCCCTCCTTTTTTCTAAAGGGTGTCTTTGGAAGAAGTCCTACAATGGTCCCAGTCTTTTGAAAAGCTGGTAACAAGTAAATGTAAGTAACTGTGTTTTAGTATCCCGGACGGATTCCTGAAAAAAGTTCCCACAAAGCAAAATCAATAACTCATGCTGTATCACATAATCTGCCTCATATGCAACTAATGAAAAACAACTTGGAGTGACATGCATTGCACTGAAAATAAATGTAGCATGCTGCAAACGCTTTCCCAAACTTGCCATTTCTGCAATCACACAATTCTTTTACGACAAAGTGACAGCAGAAGTAGCAGGCACACGTGATCCCCACTACTGCCAGATGACAGGAGTGCTCAAGGTCTTCAGAAATAAGAAAGCCCAGAGTGCTGCATAAGTAGGCAAGCTAGTTTTAAATAAAACACTTGTAGCTTCCAGCAGTACTCAGAATGCTGCCCTTCTTAAAATGTCTCCTTCGTTGCACTTAGATAGCACTATTCTTTGGATTTTAATTAATTTAAAATCTTCATGACATCAAAAAATGCAAAGGTATGCTCACAATAAAAAGACAGACTCCAAACCAGATTTGCAGCTCTTTATGAAAGGTGGGCAAAGTGCCTGCTCATCTTAGATTTACTCTGAAGGTACATCTCACAACTGCAAGCACCACTCCTGCTATAGTTGCCAGCACTGAGTGAGGCCTCAAATGTTCTCCTGGATAGAGGCATTTTAGCAACTCTGTCACCTCAGCTCTGTAATTCTGTACAAGGCATACAGTGAAATTACATGACAGGCGGCCTCAGGAACTTAATCTTTGCCGAGGTCCCACTAATTGCTGGTGTCAAACTCCATTGCCAGTTTTTTCAAAGACATCCTCAGGTGCAGAATCATTTATTTATCAAAGAACGAATTCTTTTAAATGCTTACATTGTCAAGGAAAAAGTTACTTCATTCTTTTTTTGCTACATGCTTTTCCCTCAAATTCTTACACCACAAAAAGATCTTGGTTTTTTTGTTCAGATAATGGTTATTTGATAATACTTAGGTATTTTCTGTATAAAACTAGAACTGAAAATTAAGAATACTTGTCAGTCTTTGGATATGTTTGTTCACAGAGTTCAGAATGAACAGTTTTCAGTGCTCTGCCCCTTGACACTGAAATGCCTCTGGCATTAAAGGAAGTCCTGCATGTGCAGGAAAATGCAAAGTTGAAAAGTGGGGGTGAGACACTGATTAATTTCCCATTTTGAGATAAGCTAATAATATTTATAGGTGTACAATCAAGAATTACACTGCCTTGTAAACATCCCTATTAGCTCCAAAGGACTAGAAAGGTAATGCATATATACAGGTTATATAAATTCAGCTTCTAAATATTTACAGATGGGCCTATGATCTACAAAACTTACTTGAAGACAGAACACAGCGATGAAAATATGGAATTCTGGCTTGCTTGTGAAGCTTACAAGAAGATAACATCACAGAGGAAAAGGATTTCCATGGCCAGGAAGCTTTTCACAAGTTACATCCAACCCCAGGCTCCCAATGAGGTGACATAAAACATGATGTGCTCTTTATTTTCTCTTACAGAAAGGCTTGATGCCTCGTGCAGCCAACAAAGAGCAGCATTAAATGCCTTGCAGCTCTTGTATTAAAGGGAGTGAAAACAGTTGGTATTCATCCTCCCCAAACTCTTTTCCTAAAATTTAATACTTGACTCTACGTCGTGTCTATGAGTAAATCTTTCAACTACATCCACCCAGAACACAAGCAAAAGACACAGCTGGATTCAGAATCAGGTTCTCGGGGCTGTCCTGTTCTCCTTAGCATGAGATCCAGGGGCCATTGATATCACTTCAGGAGATTTTGGATTATGCCATGGTAACCTACATATATATATATATATCAGTCTGGTCTTTGCAAGAGTAAATATAAATGAACCAAGTAAAAACTTTACCCTGTACCATCCCTTTTGTAAAATGGGCTAAAAGAAAGATTTTAAGACATATGACCTTCCCCCCTCCCTCCCTGATTCCAACAGCACAAGGTTTAGGGAAAACAAAGCAGATTTGTGTGTAAAATTTCTGATTTTTTTCCACCTGACAAGTGGCTATAGAAAAGAGCTATTCCTGCTTAGCCAGTCATGCTCCATGACCTTTAGCCATTCCTGTTTATTACTCTCCTTGCAAAAATAAGCCAATACTGGCTTTGACTGCCACTGCCTCTGGCAGGCTGACGTAACTAAAGAATCATGCTAGATTATTTTTTGGTTTATGTGTACCAATAAAATTATTATAAAGTCTCAAAAGGCAGCCTCCCTGCTAGCACTGAAGGACAAGCCAAACCTAAATCAGCTGGATTCCCAACTCTTGGCTGAGAGCAGTGGCTGCTTTAAATGACTAAACCACTCCCACTAATCCAAACTGGAGGAAATTTTGAAGTTACCTCTGTTGGCTTTAAATGCCAATTGGCAAGACAATGCATTTTTGTCCTTTTTTCCCCCCTGATTTTATTTTTAGCATGTGCAGCTTTAGGAAATTCTGCAAGACATTTGCATTTCCAAGAGAGAAATGTCAGTTTTGCCAACCACAAATTCATTAATCAAAAGTAAGGGCTTAAATCAAGACAGTTAAAAATAAACTGTGCAATTTTTTTTCTCAAACAGTGTGTATTTGAATCTTGCTATTGGTTGTCTGGTATTTAGGACTTCAGGACACACTGATTTCACACATTCTTGATATTCGCTATTAACACCAGAACTAGGTACCACTCTTAAAAAAAAAAAAAAAAAGTTTGTAGAAATTTTAGAGTTTATATTTAAATTTGAGCAGCATTTAAAAAGGTGCCACTCATATGACTCCTCTGGAAGCACAAGACCTCAACCCATGAGAGACATCACCACTAACCAAATCTTTAGAGTTCTCCCCTCAACACTAACAGACAAAGTCAAGCTGAAAAAGCAATGTAATTCATCATGAGCTTATGGATTATGAAACATTTCATTTTACCTGGTGTGTCTGCTGATCACTCGACCTTTCTGCTGTTTTACACCTGCAGGTTTTCAATTTACCTGCTACAAACCAGTGATTGCAGCAGAAAGTCTCTAGGAACTGAAATTTTTCCTAAACAAGGGTAATATATAGGCTCACTTTTGTCTCCAAGACAATGACAATTTCAGTAATTGTTTTTCACTGGTAACACGCACCTCCAGTTACTTGGACTCATTAGAACTCCCAAGCCAGGCTCCCTCCCACACAAACTAATCCCAGCTCTAGGAACAACTCCTGGCAAAGCAAATGGGGTTGGATGCCAGTACCTTTCAGCTACTCCTTCCACTGCAGCCACTCCATGCAAACCACGTGCACAGGACAACTTCTGCCTCAACTGGATATATATTCTTATTCTTCCTAGAAGCAGCGAGCCAACCAAACACATACCGCTAAACTTCCCTAAGGTTTGAAGTCTTGGGCCCACGTTCTGCATATGGACCCAGGAACAGAGACTTGACCTCCACTAATCGCAATGGTCAGGATTACATTGGCTTTTCCATTAAGGATGTGAGGCAGACAGGAAGATTCAGTCTTCCAGAGTCCATGTCCCCAAGGGAATAAGCTCCCAGTCTAGCCACTAACACAATTCTTCCTAAACACCAAAAGAGAAGCAAATTGGTCAAGGAATAAGAAAGGCAGTTCAGGCACTGCAGGGAGAAATCCATTCTGCTAGAAGGCCTGGTTTGGTTTCAATGTTGATTTTGCATTATAGAATACATAAAAAGATATAAATAAAAGGCATTCAGTACAGATCCCCTAAATTCAATCGTCTTTCCCCTTCCTTTGCATATTTTCAGAGACACCTTAGTAGTGTTGCATTCTGTTTCAGATTAACATTGACAGCTCTGCAAGGTGTGCGATTATAAAGAATATCCAAGAGCCAACACAGTCCTGCTTTGATGAAGCACAGAGAATAATTTATATGCACATGCAAAGAGATTCTTATCCACGATTCCTTGAATCACAGTTCTACCAGAAACTCAAACAGAGTCTTCAAACTAATGGCAAAAATTCAACAGTAAATTTAAAAAATGGTTGAAAATTTAGGAAGTTTTCTTCTGGTATGCAAGTGTTTCAGATTTTAAGTAGACAGGAGTAATCAAGCAGTAAATTAATATGATTACTAATCTGTTCAACTGTTCTGTCAATGTTGGAATTCATGAGGCACTATCTTTCCCCTTCCTTTTCCTTTCCCAAGGCCTGTTTCGTTTTCCTCTACCCTCAGTAAAACCCTAAAAACTTCGGAAAACTAAGTAAAAAAAAATAAAAAATTTTCATCCAAAAATGGTAGCCTAAGGTTCTAGTCTTTTACTGATATTTGACAACTCTAATAACAACCTTTCAGTATTCCGGTTTTCAGAGATCTGAAAAAAGTTTTGCTGCTAGGAAATAAATGTTTATTAAACTATACATAACAGGAGAAAAAAAAATCTGCATTGCTGCATTTGAGAGAATATAACACAAAAACAACAACAGAGTAAAAGGAGATAAATTGTGAAATACAGCTGTTAATCTTAAACTATGAAGTGTGGTGTACATATGGTATAGAGTAGATTTTATGCTGAAAGTAAAACATATGCTATAAAGGTATTTTGTCTACAGTATACTATAATATTGCCATTTTTTCCTGGATTCATCTCCAGTGATAAAACTCATTAGTATTTTGTCTTTTTTCTGGGTATGGACACACAAATACATTGCTCTCCCTTCAGACCCCCTAAGAACTGGCTACGAGCAGGCCTAACATTCAAACACCCTATTGTAGGTCTCTCACATGCATGAACTGTCAAAGACACTTGGCTAATGAATCAGCAAGTTATCACAGTCCTCTGGTCCATATCAAAAACTAATCTGACTTCTCAAATCTCATGAAAACTGGAATATCTCAATTCTTTTAATGGACTTCAGCACAGACAATAAAACCACAGGAAATCAGAGACCTTTCTAGTATCCTCTCATGCTGCATTATTCCAAGGAATACAAAGAAGAATTCATTCTGACAGCAGCCCCATAAACCCCAATAGCATCACACTGATCCTCTGGGAAGATCTCACAGGAGAACTGAAGTGTTCAATCAGCTGGATCCATTTATGTAACTGAGGTTAATTCAATCATGTTGCCGGATCATGCTTATTGACAGTTTACCTTAAGCTGTAACTTGGTTGCCTAGTTTAAAAATGCAATTTTTGTGACAATGTAATAAACCACTGCCTCACCGCTGTTGAGAAAGGCAGCCTTTGTATGGAAGGCTGTCAGTTCATTGTGCCCTTTGTTTAACCACAGTAAGGTTTTGTTCTCACCAAAAACCTCCCTCATTTTTCCAATGTGAATGCCTATGCCTTTTCCTTACAGTGCAAACATGAAAACACAGGTCAGTGCAGGCAGCAAACAAACAACAGGGTTTCACCTCTGTGGCGTCGATCTTGTAGAGAGGAGAAATGATGTTGTTCTTTTAAGATGTTGTTCTTGGTGTAATGAAATATTACACGTGAAAACATATTTTAAGGAAAAGTTTCAATCCCTTCTGAAAAACCCCACAGATCATTGTTTACAGTCTCTAAGCAGCACTACTATTGTGCTATATGCATACACAGTATAGGCTACACCCAGAGCGAGGGGATTAGTAATGACAGATTTGTTTGTCAACAAATATCAAATGCATAATACGATTTATGGCTTTGTACGAAATTTAAATGAAGAGTAAATTGCAACTATATATGTGGTCTAATAACAACATGGGAACTACAATATGTGATGTAAGTTATAATATTGTAACTTATCAGTTATTTAAGGCTCCACCGATTCTTTTCATGCATCATTCTTTTATTAAATTCTCAAGCTAGGATTTATGTATATGTCTGCAGCAGAACACAAAGCATCTCTGAGCAGAATCTCCACTAAAATAGAAAGCTTTAGCATAACTTCAGTGTTGTAAGAGAAGAGTGCTAATATAGGATATAATTATTTTCTTTTGCACTGACCCCATATAAAGGGATAATTATACAAATACATGATTATTCAGATCCTAAAAATCACTCATCAAGCAAGGACTCCACAGGGAATCCAGCTAGGGATAGTCCAGCTTTTGCTGCTGCTAACTTCTGATTAATGTACAGTGCATTGGACTGTAGCTTAATTGGTCCTGCAGACATCAGAGCCTTGCAGCAAACAAAAAAAAGGAAAGGAACTCCTAAAAAAGCAATTCCTGCAGGGAGGCAGATCTGTGACAAAAGCTGGCCTGAGCAGCATTAAAAAAAACCAAAATCCAACACACACAATATAAATAAGAGACCACACTAAGGAAAGCCTTCAGAAATTCAGAAGACTCAGATATTTGTATCTAAGTGGAAGAGGCTTGTGACGACCAACGCCCTCCATATCCCAACAGGCTCAGCATGCAGCCTTCTGAAGGGGTTACACAAAGGACTGGCCAGGTACTGTGCTGATGGACAGAACCTTCCTCCTCACTAAAAGGAGATTATACAGAAAGAAAAAAAAAAATCCACAGAGAATATTTAGGGAAGTCAGAGGGACTAGCAAACATTTTTGTGGCATAAGATTTTTAGTGTGTGTTTTACTAACAGGTCATATGTCTGGCAACCCTTATTCCTGGTGGGCTTATTAACTTCATATTTCCTTCCTGAAATAGCTAAAAGGTTGGTTCTGGGGTCTGGTTTCCAGTCCCCCATGTCCATCCCACATACCCCTCCCACTCCCACTGGAAGAAGAGTCCTTGTCCCAAAACAGATTTGGTTTTAACAGTTAGGGGTCTTTCCCTTGCTTGATTTTTTCATTTGTTGCCAGATGCAAGGCAATAACACTATTTCATCAGATCATATGATTCATAAAGCAGTAACTAATGGCAGCAGCAGTAACAAATCACTGCTTTTATCATTTTCATTAACAGCACTTGAATGAGCTCAGGTATACTTTTCCACTGGCAGACAAGACTAAAAGGCATTTGCTCACATTAATCATTCAAAGGTACTGTTGAAAAAGATAAACTTGAAAACAGCCAAATTGGCACAATTCTGTTTCTTCTCTCATTTAACAAGAATAAGAACAAAACAAAACAAAAAAACCACCTGGGAATTCTTCAGCGTTAAATTTGGGAAGATTAAAATGCTGATTAATAAAACCACTATAGCAACTAACTATATTTAACCCTGGAAACTGTCGACCTTTGGAGGCTCCCTAAAAAAAAACAAAAACAAAAACAACCCTATACTGGACAGATGGTCTGGGGGTTTATTTGGCTTTGTTTTGTTTTTAAAAGAGCTGACAAATAGATAATTTTTTTCTTTGTAAATATGAGCTATGTTGTCCTACTTTTTTGATAACAGCCATTAAATTCATACTCTATTGTTATACTGCTGTTTTCATGAGTTTTACTTCCGCTCCTGGTATATAGATAAGTGGAGGAAAAAAAATCCAGATTGCACATCAGTTCTATAAAAAAATCAATCTGCTTAGAGGCAATTAAAACAAAACTTTAAGAATAGCACAGAATAATATTTTCAGTACAGATGGGTGGTAAATGAGAACAATGTCTCCCCATTGTATGACCAACAGACTTCAGAGAACAAGTTTTAGGAGGCTTTCCTCTTAAATTCTCTCAATTATTTTTGCACTTTTATTTAAACTCCATATATTTCTGCTTTTAAGTTCCAAGAAATACATGTTAGACAGACTCTACTCCAAGTGTAGCAATGAACCATTATACAGAACTTGGTACTGTAGACAACAGATTTAAACGAGTTGTGAGCAGAGATGTTTATCACCAGTTACAGGGCAAATGAAGATGTTTGGGAGCTTAAAACCTCATAGGAAAGGGAAATGACTACAGCATTTCCAAGTATTACCAAACTTACAGGACTGTTGCAATCGCATGACCCTTCAGAAACTGATGTTTGGTGTAACGTTCCCCAAACAGAGGAAAGTGCAGGAAAAGAAGTCTTCCAAAAGGAACATTTTACTGCACATGCCAGTGAGCTGGAACCCATGGCTACAGACCAGAGCTGCTTCTGGGCAAAGACTGCATCCTAATAAAGGCTTACCTACAGTCTTCTACAACAAAGCCTCACAGCAGTGGTAATTTGGTAACCTCTCTCAGTAGAATTGCCTACTTAATTTGCCAGCAGCACAGTTTTAAGGTGCTTTGATATCAAAATATTAAATTTCAAACTCTAAAAAATTTTAGAACAATGAACTTATAAAAATTCAAATTTAAAATAGAAGACCCAATTCGGGATCTGATTAGAATACACAAAGGATTCTAGCCTTTTCTGATTAAAAAGAAGCAGGTGAAGCAATACGGAAAGATTAAAAGACACAAGAGGAGTAAATTATACACTGAGGAAGAAAATCATGTTGCTAAGCACTCAGATATTATACATCGTGGGTATGCAGACTCCAAGAACTATTAGTTATCATTACACCCGAAACAACATCTCAGCCACTGCAGCCAAATTGTGCAATTGGTTCTTCAGAATGGAATGTAAATTAGGAAGAGCATGATAGCATCATATTATGGATTCCAGGCAGTGTCTTCCCACTGACTTTCATGTGTCTGCATGTCGTCCCAGACACAGTGACATGGAATGGGTCACCATGAAGTGCACTGCAGACAGCATTATGTCCATATACACTCTGTCTTGCTTCAGCTGCATAAACACTTTATTGTGCATAGTGTCCCTTGGAATACCTAAGGCATCTCCTAGGACTAGTAGGTCTGACACTGTCCATTCCCAGCTGGTAAGTGGATGCCACAGGGTATCCCAGAGCATCTCAGTAGGATTACATGCCTGTGTTTACACAGCTGAATCAAGCCTGCTTTCTGAAATATATTAGCCAAAGTTCTCACTTGTTAGACTTTACCCACTGCTGACATTTTAAGCCATCTATTGAAGAACTGTTTTATCTATAGCTGTATTTTCTCTCCAAAACTGCCATGACAATTATCTCCAGTGTCCTGTACCTCAGATTTTGATCAACTTGAATTATAATGCAACTATGCAGGGACTAAAAGCAGCTCATTACTGCAAGGACAAGCACCTCACAAAACTGAGAGATGGGATAGGTCCACACTGTGAAGTTAACAGAAGTAGGAGGCTCTAATAACTGCAAACCTCCAGCAATGAGCTACAGCCCCCCTTTACACCCACAGTTCTCCAATGCTATGTCCTCTCTCGGGATTTCTGCATTAGGTGCACAGATCTGAGGATGAGGGGAAAACCCTGAAGCTTTTTACATCACAGGGCTGCAGTTCCTCTTCCACAAACTCAGCCCCCAGCAAGGCATTGTTACAGCACCCCAAAGATCCATAGCCTGAACATCTAAGTGGCAAGAAACTCAGAAGCCAAACATGAACTCGTATTAAAGACTTGGTATGAGCATTGCCTTCCTGCCCAGCTGCAAAGAGCAGAAGCTTTGTAAGAGTGCTCTGCCAGACCAGGGACAAGGCTTAAGGTATAATGTGACACCACAGCTGGAAGACTGCATTTCATAAGCATTTGAAGTACCAGTAATCAGAAATGACAAACTGGCACTGTATTTGCCAAGTCCTGAAGGAACATGGCATTCATTTAAATAATTTGTTACCTCTATGCTATCCTGGCTTGCCTATCTCATTGGTCTCACACTGCTAAGTCAAAACCTGCCCAGAACATCCATCATTAGGGCTGTTGCTACATATAGCACCAGCCAAGGCAAATAGGTTTTTCTCCCACACTCCTTGTCTGCAAACAGTGATTCCAGTAATCACCTCAGAAACAACAGGTGAGTAATAAGAACAAGAATTTTTTCCCCCTGAAGAAATGGTTACATACCCAATTATTTCCTTTCTACCATGACATGATCTGCTTTGCCTTTGGTTAAGGAAAAAAAAAAAAAAAAAAAAAGAGTACAGGACTGTAACTTTATTTGCATACAAACACAGGGAAAGAAGTCTCAAAAGTTCTAAAAGCAGTTTTCAAACATTTGCAATTCTAAAGATTTATCATTCACAACACGCGACCCAGTCTATTATTAATGAATCATTCAGTACCATGGCAAATTACATCACTTCTTAACAGCAGTAGGAAGGAATATTTTCTATTAATTACTCTCTACCAATGATTACACACTTAGTTTTTAATATCATAATTCAGAAAGTCCACAATTAATAAAAAAATTCAAACAGAAAAATATCTAGTCTGTGAATCATTACCCATGTTCCTTGACTCAATTTTTTCTATTGCTGCCAAGCTTATAACAGTGAAGGAGGATTTTATAACTGATATAAGTAATCTAATTTCAGTTCAGATACCAATGCATAAGTTACCTGCTTATTCCTTGTTATCATTGTTACTCTCTCCCTATTTTTCTTTTTAGCTATATTTTTGCTACAGTTTCTGCTGGTGGACACCATGCTCTTGCTTTATAGAACATATTTTTCTTTATTTATTTATTGCAGTAGTTCTACAAATTTAACACATATTTCAGAATATTTTAGAGGGTTTGATGTTTGTTTCAAATAGCTCAAGATTTTATGGCATTGGTTGCAGATTAACATCTATCACTTTCAACCCTTTTGGACAAGTTCATGCTCTCTAAGAAGTAACCACAATGCTGCTTTAAAGACCCCTCTCCACTCTGTCCATACTGAGCCTCCTGGAAGGGTCTCCAGCACCACCAGTCTCTTCATAATCAGCCCAGATAACGTGCCCAAAGCTCCAGTAATACACCAGCACACAAAAAAGCCCTCCCAGAAATGCTGCTCGCAGACAGTTTTCTTGCAGTTCCATCCAAACCACATCAAGGTATAACTCTGGCAGCTCCAGCTGCTCAGGAGTGCTGCCCATCCAGCCCATGAGGCAAGAGGGCCCCTTGACTGACTCAGAGGTCTACTCACGAGGATTAATCAGAAGACCGAAATGATGAATACAACATTATCAAATACAATTCCAGAATACAAACACAACAACTATTCCACTGACCAAATTAAACATTCATTGCTCCTACTTCAGCACAGCAATTACTTCCTAGCAACACAAGTTACGCTAAAGTAGGATAAAATTGCTCAGACAATATTAAGAATGCATTGTCTTTGCAACTGTAGTACACTGGATAAACAGGTCACTGGACACTTAAAACCAGATAGTTTTACATTTCTAACGATTGAAGAGTGGGCAAAATCTACATCTAGTGTCAGTTACAGAAGTGATGAGTTGCAAAAAACAGTTACCAAGATAATTATGCTCTGTCTAGCTCTGCTTCTCTAATAAACTTGGAAAGGTATCGCATCACAAAAACTTCTTCAGCACAATCAGAACTGAAACAAAACAGAAGATGAAATCTAGCGAAGAAGTTACTTGTCTTAACAGGTAAAATTTTAACAGAATATGCTAATAGTTTTACCTCTAGCAGGTAGCCTGGGCTTACTGATTGTTGTGCAGTGATTCATGGAGATAATTGTCTAAGCAATCCAGATAGTTGTTCTTTCACAGCTTTTGAAAACATTCTTCCAATATCTGTATCTGCACTAGGTCTGACACCCATTTTGGTGATAAAAATAGCTTTTTTACCCAGCATCTAGTGGTTTACCAGGGAAACCAGCTAGCTGGAGTACATCTACAGCACTTGTAGAAAGGTGTTAATCTACTCCACCTGCACTTCACATCAGAATAATTTCCAGTGCCAAGAGCTACCCAACCCCACTCACACAAGTTTAG
Organism: Grallaria varia; assembly: GCA_013396735.1. Taxonomy (NCBI): domain Eukaryota; kingdom Metazoa; phylum Chordata; class Aves; order Passeriformes; family Formicariidae; genus Grallaria; species Grallaria varia. The sequence continues at coordinate 1,030,289 of VWZG01000460.1, forward strand.
TACCATTGCTGAGAAACTGTTTTGAGAAAAGCACATCTCATGACTCTAAAGCAGTCAGGCTTTAGCAATGAAGTAACTTGGAAGGATTTCTGGACAGAGAGGACTAGACTTAACTATTTACATTATGTTGTGCTGGTAGTTCTCACAGAAAGCCCCAAGGTATCAGTGCATCCTCCTTAGGAAAAAAAAATCCAAACAAAACCACAAAGAGTAACAGAGAGACGGAAAGACAGCAGTTAAGATCATGAGACAAAGGGGTGTACCAGATTTCCCAGTAAAATATTGCCCCAAATAAAACAGCAGAAAGAGCTCTGGGAAAGGGTCAGCTCACCCCAACCTGACCTTGTCCCCTCCACCCTCCTTTTTGGCCAGTGCCCATACCCTTACACAGCTCACTCCCCACCAGGACAAGAAGAGTCCCTGGAGGTATTCCAGGAGCAACCTGCAGGACAACCTGAGCTGCCAGCAGCACAGGCTCTGCCTCACAGGGCAGCTGGGAATGGGAAACCACAGCATCCCAGTGCCCCTTTACCTGCTTCTAACAACCACAAACACTGCACCCACAGAAAATGGCAACCTAACAAGGGTTGTACTTGGCATCATCCATCAGCTACAGAAGTGCTTTATGGGTTACTGCCATGCTGATAATGCTAATTTTAAAGTGTCCAAAGAAAGAGGGTTAAAAACTAAGTCTATGAATAAAGCACTGTTCTTTATTAAGATAGATTCTCTTAAAATTTCAAACTAAACCCAGAATATCCACTCTACCACATCGAGCCATCTTAAATTACAGCTTCTATTTCAGTAAGAGCACATAATTTTGTATTTTTACATTATAAAAGTATTTTTAATATGCACAGCTTAAAATCCCACAAAACAATCATTCAGTTGTACAGAGGCATTTAGAGATGCAAAGATATAAACATAAATCAGAAAATTAATTTTCCAACAGAATTCTCAATCAATTTTATTTGACTTTTTAAATTTAAAAACAATTAACATGTGTCCAACAGGCTTCAGAAGGCAGAATGTTTTAATCAGGACACCAGTCTTGCTAGACCAGAAATAACGAGAGCTAAGAAAATAGAGGAACAAAACTATAAAAAGTCTCTGGCTTCCCATTTAGCCGAACACAAAACTTTCTCAAACCCTCACAGACAATTTAAAGTCTATCACATATGGAGGAGATCAGAAGCTTTCTTCTCCCTCCCAACTCATGCACAGTCCATTCCTGCAAATGTACCCGCATACACCGCACCAGAAACATCTAAGACTGATCGTATTTAGTCCAGATGTGCAATAATATTACTGAAGCAATGAAAAAAGTATTTATGACCAATGTTGTAAAGGGGGCAGTTTGGATCCAATGGGAAATACCATTATAGAAACTCAACATTCCTTTGCTTCTCAATGAATTAAAATGGCTTTTGGTCAATATTCCACTGTTGCTATTTTTATTCCATTTGGAGGTCTATTTTTCTCTTTTTTCATTGGCCAAACAGCTCTGTTGATAGATGCACAAAGCAGACCTGCCTGGACAGGCACGGCAGAACCTTTTCTTATGACATAAAGAAAATATGGTCCCCAAACACACTCAGGAAACTGATATTGTTACTGCTTCTTGTCTGAAGAGTGCTACCAGGAAACAATTGCATCATTAGATTTGCCACTTAAATTCAGCTGCTTACCATTAACCTTTTTAATGAAAGATTTGAAAAGAATTTACATCAGCAAATTGTTAAAGCCTGTGACAATTAATAAGTGGTAAAGCTCACTGAGGCTAAAAGCACAACACGTACTCTGCTCTACTGCAGCGTGACAAATGAGATGGCAGATGTGACCAACTATCCAGTGCAGAATTAATCCCTGATGGATTCTCAGAGAAGTGAAGAAACAAGAAGTGCAGTGTCACAAGAAGGATGTGTCTATACCTACAGCATCAAGTAAAAAAGAGCAAAAGAAACAAGCAGAAAGTGATGCTTTAAAAGCAAAAGACAAGGAGAATTTCTTTCATATAAGGTAGAGCAACTGATATTTTTACATAATTTATGTATTATACAAACTTTATAACAGACTTTATTCCTGTATCAGTCCTGCACTGGTTCTGAACCATACTCACATGGAAAGGTGATGAACAATAAGTTGCATCTGGACATGGATCAGGGCAGCAAAAGAACAATTTCCTTGTGACAAAGAAGTGAGATTTCAAAGGTAGCTTTTCAAACAGAAGAGTGTTTAGGGAAAAGATCAGGAATCATACAAGTTATACCCTTTTTATATATCTCCTTTCAAGACTCTCCAAAGCTACATTGATTTCAACATGCAAAAAGAACCCATTATGTCACTCAGTCACCGTAATATTAAAGTTCAGTTGAATCCAGTTCCAGTTCGCATTGCTGTTCGGCCAGAGAGCCCAGAGAGAAGGCAAAGCCAGCAACTGGATACAGCTCATGATTTCTGTCATGTAGCCATAGCTCTTATGCTTCCCTGTGTTGCCAGTTCATGCTTTTGAAAGTAACAGTGCTGTCAGATGTGTTTGAAAGTCCCCAAAGACATCTGAAAGGCCTCCTCAGCTCCCAGCAAGACAGTAATTACCCAGCACTGCTTAAACAAGTACTACAGTTGTCACAGCAGTTCCCAGGTAATGTATGGCTAATCTTACACAAACATCAGCTGGAATCCCAAAATAAGCAAGCTCACTAATAGCATTAACAGAAATCATAGCCTTCTTGGTGTATAAAAAGATGTAGTCAGCTTAGATAAACCGTTTTTTGTTCTTGGATTGTTACTTGCTTCTCTACTTGTTTTGACTCCATTTTTTTTTTGTTCCTCATTAAAGATTGCATTTTAAAATATGCAGGTCTGGCTTCCTTCTTTAAATACAACAGCCCAATTCAGCCCTTAGATCAAGCATCTTCCATGGGAGAAGTTTTACTTCAAGTATAATGGAATCTTCACAACCATACCACATCCACACAACCTGCTGGTGTAACCTTTTTCCTATTCTTGCTAGTAATATAACATAGTAAAGCAACAAAACAATTTCATCCAACAACAGATTATGTCAAAGCACTCCGAGAACCATGTCCAGAATGTGAATGTATAATAGGTACTGTCTGTGGAGAAGGAAAAAAAACCCCAAACAAACAAAACCCCCCCAACCCCCCCCCCCAAAAACCAACAGCAAGCCCACACACCTCCTTTACCTTCCAGGTTCTTACTGCATCAGCTTCTCTTTTCACCAGAACATTCTTGAGGACCCTGCAGAGGCTTTTTGTTTTTGTTTGAGTTTTTCTACTCCGCACCATCAGAAGCATCTGGTTTCACAAAAAGCCCCAAAGAGTCCAGTTAATTCAAGCTGATTTGTATTGGTTATCTGCTGTGCAGCCCCTCGAGATCCTCAATATGAGCAGTCGCATGTTTTCCCTTAATTTTCTTAAGTTACTTTCACCCACTTCAAGCCAAATCTGATATTTTATAGTGGTCACACTCAAATTTCAAGAGGGACCACTTATTCCTGACACCCAGTTTTGAAGAGCAGCTTTATCTGCTATTACACGTATGTAGCACATAAGAAGACCTCAGCATGGATGATAGTGCTGCTGCTGACTAGATAATAGACATGAACTATCTATTTAGTCTTCAAAGACTGAGTAAGTTAAGCATTGTTACAAAGACTGATTTTTAATATGCCAAATATTTATATGTATATATTACACAGTGACCACACAAATGTTTATATTAAGCAAGAAAAGCATAGGGAGTAGCCTGCATTTTGCTACAATGACATAATATTCTGTATGAGAGAGGACTTCAAATATTACAGATGTTCGATGTCTCTGCTTTTAATTCAAGTGGGAGGACAGTGCAGGGTTCAATTAATAAACCAAGCCAAAAAAAGTTTGGAGATATTCTTCAGGCAATCATCTAAATCTAGTTCTTGGACTTGCTCATCTTCCCTTCACAGACTCACACTGAAGACCTAAAAATCTGCTAAACCACAGTAACTTCTTTATAAGAATTCTCTCCCATAATTGGTAAGGGACTCCTAAAACTCACTAATGAGCTGATTTTTTTTTTTTTTTTTTTTGGTCCCATTCCAGTTCAGATGGTAGTATTACCAAAAGTTACACTTGCCCTTGGTCTTGTCACAGTTTAGTCCATGTAAGGCAGCCGACCTACCTGTTTAGACTGAAACTTCTGTTTACCCCCACTGTGTGAAGATTGCATTAGTTTGTTTAACAAGAGGAAGGTGACGTAGCTAATATCTGACATGACCAAAACTGGAATGGAGACACATGCTGCAGAACTCTGGGACAAATCAAGCATCTCACGCAGTTCTAGCATATTAATATATACTAAGACACATCACTTGTCTTCTCTTTTAGTAATTCCTTAAAAAGATGCTGTATCAAAGGTGCAGATTATTTCTGCTTTCCCATTATTATAAGCAATATGATTCTGAATAAAGTTTCTTCAGACTTCTACATTCTAGAAACTTACCAGCTATTACTCACAAATAGATTAATTAGTACTGATACATATGTGTAAAAGAAGGAAAAAACATCTAAGTTTAAACATGAACTAAAATTAGCTAAATAAAAGTCTGGGTAGTGTTGTGCCTAAATAGTATGCCCATGGAATTTTATACAAACACAAGTTAGAATTCTGCCCCTCCATGCATTATTGATTTATTTCCTTGGTTTTCTAAAGAAACAAAAAATCGTACAGAAAACATCAGCATCAAAAAGAAATAATACCCCAAACTGACGAGCATATAGGCCAATTTAGGGCCACAAAGCAGAAGAGAGGACCCTGGAAGTGAACTTTTCAAAATTCACATGCAAGTTCTTTAGATGTTTAGGGCCTTTTTTATATGACCATTATCATTCTCATTTGGATCACTTTTCAATTGAGCGTTATGTGGATTTTTCTTCCAATTATTACTTGCATGACAGTTGTGCTATTTCCTCTTCCATGAAGACACATTGCGTTTCTGACCTGGCCATTGCTACTGCAAACAGTGACACACTTAGCAAAGGTGAATTCCCAGCTCCTCTGAGCACTCAAACCACTGACTGGTTGCTTTCCTAAGTGCTCCAGTTACTAAATACAAAAACCAACTGGCTCCATCATCGTATGGGAAAGTATATTTAGTGCCTGGAATGAAAGCTAAAATCCTGACCTCTTCCTCATCCCATCTGCCATTGCCAGAATAAAGGAGGAGGTAAAAACCCACATTTAAGTGACCTGAAAATTAGCCATCAGATTTCACTATCAGCAATTATACACTGGGTACAGAAGTTCCACAACTTTCACAAGTTTTTTTACTGCTCAAAACTTCTCCACAAGTGTCTTATACCTAAGTATTTTGGAATATTAATTACTCACTGAGCCCTTCATTCACTATCAATAGATATTAGAGCTTTGTAATTTGCTGCCCTGATGAGATGGAGCAAAGGTACAGTTGGACAGATCATAGAGCCACCAGATCTCTGCTTTTACAGTTTAGGTTCAGTAGGAAACTAACAAACAAAAGAGGAAGGAAAATGCAATTAATTATCCTTTGAAAGGTCACTTCTCTTACTCCTGTTAGAAGAGACAACACACACAAGAGTACACTGTCTCCTTAGCATTAACAAAGCATACTCTAAAAGGACAGATGCAACCCTGAGGTTTGGCAAGGAGCCTAGAATCACATTTCTTTCCTGATAGTAGTCTTGGAGATATTTTCAGAAGTCATCTTTCCTCTTCAGAGGTTAAATGCCTTCTGTAAAGTACACAAGCTTAGAAGTAGCCAAACCTAAAGTAGCCCCTTCCACCACCACAATTTTCTGGTTATGATTTAAAGAGAGGCATTTAAACATCTCTTAAGAAGGCAGATAAAGCTCAGGGGTCTGTTTTGGCAAAAGTTGTTAACACCAAGCCATTCCCATTCAAAGAATTACCGCTCCATAACTTTACGCATAATCAATCACTCTTGTGTTGTTCACAGGAGACAAGGACAGGACAAAAGCCCAGCCAATATCTTTGTAAAAGCAGAGGCATTCCTTATTGGTCTCTCAGCCTATTACTGGGATTTGTGTCAGTAAAGATGGTGGACTTCTAAAAAATATTTGAAATGTTTCACTTTTCTTCTAAGGCACTATACATCCCCAGTGTTTTAAACATCGTCTTCCATCCTTGCCACTACACATGTGCACAAACACTGCAGTTTTGGGGCAGAAGGTAAACTTGGTTGTACTGTCATCAAAGCTCCCCTTCCTCAGAAATCTGAGCAGGCAGTTTTTCCACACAGAACTGTGCAGGGGTACTTGATAGCACCCTTTGAAAGATGTTCTGATACCACAGGTTGAGAAATGACACATATGAACAAAAGTTTCCCAGGAACAAAAAGGCGTGTGGCCTCTGGTGTCAGCTGGAATAAGTTGTAATGAGTAAGAGGAGTAGGTCTGCTGAGTAAGAATATGTCAGTTTTAGTTTGTAACTTCTCAGAATAAACTGTTTTATACAGTGTTCCAGGAACATTACCAAATAACTTCAGTGTATGGGGTGACTCAGTGTGCTGGTGAAACAGAATAATGGTTCAAAGGAACAAAACAAAGGAAAGTCAGAGTTTCATATGCTACTGTTGCTGGAAAACTCAGTCACCCAACACTCAGCAAGTTATCAAAGTACTAAATAAAAATATATCCTTAAATAAATTAAAATTGCATAGTGCTCACTCAATCTAAGAATGAAAGTGGGACTATGATAAAGCAGGTGTTTCAGTTAGTTTGTTATAACACACTAGTTCTAAAGATGTGGTCTATTAGGCAATAATCTAAGACCCAGATGTCCAACACAGATCTAGTAGTATTAGCATCAGACAAATAAGCTAGCATTTACAACACAGAGATTTTCTGAAGTCTCCAGAAATCAGCTTTTTCAAAATCAAAAAGTACACATAGCTCTGGCAGAGTACACTGGGTTAGGACACTGAGGCTCTTACTGTGCTTAGTTTCAGCTGCATGGTTTCCAGGGCTCACTCCCACGCTGAAGGAAACACCCCCTACTTCATCCACACTAGCTGACAGAGCTGAGCTCTGCCATCCCCACATCAGTATCAGAAAGATTTCTTCTGCAGGCACAAGCTCTCCAGGTAACCTTATGAGGTGCCATCACTGACAGCCCAGTTTCACTAGGAAAGTGTTAGAAAAGACTCAATTAGTGTTAATTGAGGCTGAGCACAGGCTAGGAACTACACCACCAGGTTTGGACATCCATTTGTGTTTTCAGGAGCCACGTTACTTCCTTTCTGTGCTCATCCAAAGCCAAAAGTAGATGTCTTAAGTCCCCACAATACACAGCGTTACATTATGCCACAGTGAGTTTCCACTGCTCAACAAAACCTGGCTGAAATTATTAGCACCCTCAGTTGCTGTATGGAAGAAAAAGCCTCTGTTAAATGTGGTTACACAAAGTTGAGCAGCAGTGAGTTGAGCCAGCCACAGCCAGCCAGCAGCCTGCTGCTTTTGATAGACCTCTTGAAAACAAAGGGAACACACATTCTGTTTTCAAGACACCTCAGTGTCCAGGCAATAGGTTTTAAAAGCATTTTTCTCTCAACTATGGAAAAGAATTTCACCACAAGAGGAAAGATATCTTTGCCAGAAGCAGCTCAGATACCACTGATTTTTATCAAAACTGTTAAGACTAGTCTAATTGTCATTTTCATCTGTCATAGACAGCTACTGACAAATTTTGATAAGGAGAAAACTTTGATACACAAAGTGGCTGTAGCCAGGGCAACTGAAAGGCTCAGCTGAGCAAAGACTTTCATTTCTGATAAGGCTGCAGGATGAAACTAAGACGTCCACATCAATTTTGCCTTTATTTGTGGATATGTTTATGCCAGAGATTTAGAATAACACAGGAAACAAAGTTAACTGAACTTCTTTTTATAAGCTTATTAGCAGGGGTAAACACCAAGGAGGGAAGGGAAGGCAAGAAATCTGAAGTTCACCAGCTACACTGCCACATACCTCCAAGTGATAATTGCCACCAGTAAAATGTTCCATTCCTTATCACATGGATCTGCTGACCAGTTTTACCCCTAAGCTTCAACTCTTTTTTGTTTCAAGCTTTAAGTTCTTGATGTCATTAAGTTCTCATAAATGGGAAAAAAAGAACACCCATTACTACCTGGAATCATCACATTCATTGAGAAGGTCATTAATCCAACAGCACAGATCAGATTAGCGGCGCAATTGAAATAAATCCATTCCTGTGTTTATGTGTGCAAGTTTAAAGTCAGCTGTGCCCAAGTACAAGAACACGTGACCAGAGGTCGAGATGAGATGTAAAGATGGCCTGAGTCATTTCCTCATCATGCACAGCACACCACTGTGCTATTCTGTCTCTATCAGATATGGCCCAAAACCCTACTCAAAAGCAACAGGCAGCAAGTTATTTACATCAAGAACAAACTTCACATTTCCAGGCAATCCTACAGGAAGTACAATAATTGGAACAGAAAACCCAACAACAAAAGTGAAATGGGCAACATGTACTTGCCACTGTAATTGGAATTAGAGAGACGAAAATCCCTGCCTACTGTGCAAATAAAGGATCAAAGCAAACAGCATTGCTTCTGGTACCCAGGAGGTTCAGTTTTTTCTTTTTTCCCCTTTTTCATTTGTTTAAATAACACATTCTGTTTATTCATTCTTCCATCTTTCAATAGACCCATAAATGTCCTCAGTCAATGAACCATGCTTCCTCCTGGGATACTTGGAAAGAGCACACCACACAGAGAACTACCTCTAGCACAAACATTTATTCGGTGTAGCCTTCAGAAGACCATCCATGTGATCTCTCCCAGGTTTTCTGTTTAGCTTTCTGACTTTCCTGAAGCCTGGACTACAGGAGGCAGAGCCCTTGTTACCTGGTGAGATACAACAGCCTTGCCCATACTGAAAACCTCTTCTCAGGCAAAGGAGCCAGAGGATGATAGGAGGAAAGAGGGAAGCTTCTACAATAAGATGTACAGTAGTATAGAACTAACAACATAAAAATCACACCACCAACATTGTGACCCCAGGAAAACCCTCTGCTGTGGAAGCTTTTGTCTACTTTCCCAGTGCAACCAGCCCCTCCAGCACAGCTGCCTCCCTCCAGCTCACAGCCAGCCACCTTGTCCCCTGCCAAGACATACCCCCAGAAGAACAAGAGCCGGGAAAGGCAGCTCCTTTGCTACTCTGCCCAAGCTACAATGTGTGCAAGGCACCAAAACCATAGTAAAATTGAAATAAGGCAAGAGTTGTTTCCCACACCCACCCTGGTCAATTGATTTTGGTTAAATTTTAAACGATATCTTTTCTTTCTAGCTTCTGAAAAGAAATACTGAAAAAGATATTTTTGAAGATATTTTAGAAAAGGGAGATTTGTTTGAAAATGTGAGCAACCCCATTCAGAAATACATAATTAAGCGATGGATAGGTTTGAGCCACCTTGAGCCAGGACATGGTACTAACAGCCATTTGGGATCTCAGTTTTTCCAGACTCCTTGCAGATTTCTCTTTTGTTGTTGTTGTAAACAAAGAAATCAAAGGCACTTCACAGGACAACCTTGGCACAGTGTCACACATACAAGACAGGATAAGAATTTCAAGCCTGATCTCCAGTGTAACATTAAATCCTACAATTAGTTTAGCCTGGTCCCAACCAGCAAAGCTGTACTGACTTCAGATCACTGAGATCTGGCCAAATTTAACATAAAAAATCCCCCACACTACGTACACAAACACATAACTTGCTCCAACTTACCAACATTGCCTTTCTGTCTTCCTAAGCCAGAAGTACAAAATAGTTTAGAACAGACTGTTCAAATTTGCTTGTAAATTTATAACGGGAACATTAATTCTCTGTGACACTTTTTTGCTCTATTTTTCTTTTCCGATACTATCTCCTACAATATAGTAGCAATATTTCAAAACTAATTTTGCAAACCCCCAATAAAACAAGCACCAAACTACCACAAGAAAGGCTAACAAGAAGGGTCAATTAATTAAGCCCAGCTAGGTTTCTATGACATAAAACAAATACATAACCACCTATTGTACACATTTGCAGCATCAAATATATTTATTCTGCACACATTTTCTTTAACTTTTTCCAAGAGAACATTTCAGATGAAAGCAAGGAAACATGTTCCAACCTGAGTTTTCTTCAAGAAAAAACCCCACACTGACAATTTCAGTATTTTCATTGGTGATTTTTCACACTTCTAAATAGTATGCTCCAGTGACTCTTTTTTAACCATTTAAATCTGTAAAACAATTTTTCAAGTCATGCATAGCCAAATTTTAATGCAAGAAAATGTTTCATGTAACCTACTCTCTTTTCTTTCTCCCTCTCCTTCCTTATGGCTACAAAATGCAAACATTAAACAAGGAGGACAGAAATAAAGCACTAGTTTCTTAAGAACACATAACATGGCTTGCAAAAATTTGTATATAGTGCATTTTTTGTATAAGTGTAAATTATTTCAGTGGAAAAACTGACTTACGTGTCACGATGCACAAATTTGAAGACAATCAAGCCTGGAAATCAGAGCTGCAAATGTAAGGAGCAGGTATATTAACAGGATTCTTCACAAAGGCAGATTCTCCTATAGCTAGATTATGTAAAGTAGTTGCAGAAATAACAGGTGATAACAAAATAACACCAAATTCATCACAAGAAAATGGGAATGTTATCAGTAGCAAACCCATCCCTAATCAGGCTAAAGTTCATGTTGCATTTTACATGCTAGCTATCGTTGCAAATAGACTATGATACAATGAAAGTCCTGCTGCTCTTAAATGACACACGTTCAGGTTGTGCACTGCATTTCAAAAGAAAATTATGGAAGTGAAGCACCAACTTTTTTCCCCCCTGTTATTACAATTTCTGACAGGGTCATGTACCTGCCCAGGTGAACAGCTGCAGGGACATAAGGCCTTTCTGAAGTAAGCAGCCAGTGCAGCTCACTAAGTGCCAAAGAGCAAAGGGAAGGCTTATGAGAGTGTCCAGGTCTGGGCTCAGATCTGGATCTGGCAACATTGCCTTCTGCTAAATATCCCTGGGTGCAGGGCACACAGCAGGAAGCAACAAATGTACAACTTGGCTAAAAACTTTCCCCAGAAAAAGCTCAGAGGAGTTTAAAACAGAAGAGACCATACACATCTGTGTAGTGCCAGGAAATAGTGCTAGTCAGACTCTAAGCATCAGCTCTGTAAACGCTGCTGAGTTTAATTAACTAATTAAAACTGGTTAACAAGTTAATTAATAAGTTACTGAGCAGCAAGTACCTTCTGTCACCCTCGTAGCAGTTCAAATATACCCCTGCTCCCCAAGTTTATTTCTTAGTAGTTACTGAAGTATTACAATAAAACCTTTATTAAAAGAGAATAAAAATACAAAAAAGAAACAGCATTAATAAGTGATGCCTTGGCATACTTTAGCTGGACATACCTCAGCCTTCTATTAAACCTACAGATTGTTCTTGGAGTACTTTACAAGCAGAAACAGGCTTGACTGTCTCACTACCAAAGCAAACACAAGCTCTTGCCTATGCTACAAGACTTACAAGTTGTACAATAAAAACTCTGGCAACAGACTCCTGGCCTGCAGGCAGGTCCAGCATGTCGCTAGATGACACCCTTTCTTAAGAGCTCAGCTTTTTGACAAAGCAAGACAATTTCTGCCTGCAGACAGTGCAAACTCCTAAGAAGCCGTGTTTGTAGGTACTGTCATGCCTACAATGTCACCACAGCATTCACTTAGCCTTTGCAGCTCTGACCATGCCCCTCTGATGGGCAAACTGAGTTCACAAGCTCTGTTTTACAATACAGCCATCATAAGGGGTAAGGGAGGTGACATTTACCCAGACTGTAGGAAGCCGAAGTTCTGTTTTTCCTTCTCTCTGAAGAAAGCCCAAGTTACATAGGACTTCTGCTAAAATACAAGTGATTATTCAATTGATCATTTACTTTACCTATTTGCTTAAACCAGATTTTACTACTCAACATATTTACTTGAAACTGTGGTACTAGAATTGCACTAAACTCAGTTGCAGATTGTATATCCAACCACCTGTACTGGAGGAGCTTCCTGTAGGAGTGTTCTAGCCTCAGCTGCTCAGACAATTTGGTGCAAGCGTCCTGTTAGTGAATTAAAAATCAGTAGAGCTTTCTCTACTTAAATCACTCTGCTACATATTTTCCATAAATACCTTAAACAAAACCAAATCTCTACACCAAAATTTCTTTCCAAAACACAAACCCTCCTACCACACAAAGACTCCTCTAACTTAAGTGTCTTTATATAACAGCAGTTAATTGCTCAATTAGCAGTTGTCACATCACCTGTTCACCACTTAAGACTGCCCCAAGCCAATGGGAATTGGAGATGCTGATCATTAGCAGCAGCTAAATGAGCTGGTAAATCCACCTGCAATGGGGCAGAAACTGCTACTTGTTCCAAATTAGGTTACCCTTACTCAAATTACCTCTGTGGCTAATATTTTGTGTCAGTATATTCACCCAAATATATGGCATATTTTTCCTGGTATTTCTGGTCTATGGTGTTCTCTGAAATATATTTTTGTCTCGTTTGCAGCACTGCATTTAATTCACAAGTACATATCCTTGGCACGCAAAGAAAACATGGTGTAAAACTTGGATTTGCAAGACCCCTTGACATAACATACTTAGAGAACTAGAGAAACATGGAACAACCACTATATTAAGGACCATTAACAAAAGGAGAACTTTCTACTTGCAGTCTATGTGCCCGGGAAAACAACACTCTGCTATTCTTTTTAAGCAGCTGAGCAGTTGCTATTACACTGATTTGTAGTTACTATTGTCCCGACTTATAATCACTATTGGCAAAGCTGAAAAGCTTTACGGAGTCTGCCAATTAATTCAGCACAAATTTCCAGTAAAGATGGACTAGTGGAGAGCCCTGGCCAAATTCCTTCTGAGTTTAGAGGAAATAGAGAGGAGGAGATTAAAATGTGATGATCTGAGCCTGTCCTTGTTTTCTTTCTACAACTTGCCTCACAGGTCAGCTATCACAGTTACTGTCTGGAGAAGCCAGTGGCTTACACACTGCACTTCAAGAAATCTGTGCCAAACTGCAAAAAACAGGTGCCAAAAATTAGATTCTTGTCTGCGTTTATGCACATAGTTGTATGACCCACATTTTATTAGCCTCCATGGAGCTTTGTTTAGAGGCCTGGATCACAACTGCGCAAGGTTTTAATTAGATGATCGGTCACTCTGCCCTTTCTTAAATTCCAGCCATTTATTTGCATGCTTGTACACAGCATTGGAAGCTTAGGCCTGGGAGGCAAAGTGAAGCATATAAGTCTCTCCAAGCTAGTAACAGATAACTAACCTCACAAAGTAGCATAAGAAATCATTTCACCAGGAGAAACCCATTGCTGAAGGATTGGAGACGAGCACATAACTAACCATCGTGCACAAGGCACATCAGCCCTTATTGGTGATGAAGCGATTTTAAAGAACTGCTGTGATTTTCACATTACACAACTGCTACAGTACGTGTTACCAAAGAATAGTACAGTTTTGTCCAAAAATGGTGTATTATTTTTCAGTAATGGTGGCACATCCTCAGTATCAGTTTAAGAAAGAAAATGGAACAAAAAGCACATCTGATGCCTACGCAAATATTTTCTTTCCAAATCCAATTAGTCTTTAAAAAAACGCCTCGTTGACTAAACTCTGGCATTAGGTTAAGAAACAGTCTGGACCTACAACAGAACATGAGATAAGACCAATTTTCATAAATTTTGTGATCCAGTACATTCAGTTTGTACTGCAGCTTTTTTTGATTTAATGCAATTTCAGCTCAGCGTATCATATGCAGAGGAACTATCTCACCTTCAGTGTGAGTTCCCCAAGCCATAGAGAATGGACAAACACAACTTCGTATCCTTTCTCCTGCTTATCTTTTATATGAGTCAAAAATTACTCTAATCTTCAATATTTGTAGTACTGATAGTATTTGGTACAATCCACAAATACTGTCCCTATTCCTGAAATTTCCTTTTCACTAAAAAAGGAAGGAAAAATATTTCTGCCAAAAAAAAGAATTTCTTTGCAAGAGCACACTAATCCCTACAGCCCCCCTTTCACATGTACAGTTCAGTACTCTTTAGTAAACTCTGGCTGTAACCATGGGCATTATAAAACCAACCAACTCATCCTGAAAAGGAACTGCCTCCTGTTTTCGATTCCCCTTTAAACATACACATACTTGAAAACAAGAAGTCATGGCACTCTGCAATCCATGTCATAACCAGTATTGTTCCTGTTCTTCTCTAAGTCTCTTTCTCTTCTTCCTCCTCTCATATATCTCTATAAACATTCTTATGTTTTGCAGTTGTGTTCTCAAACTGAATTATCTCCAGATTTTATCTTTCCCCTAATAGAGGAAGGGACAGTTCGTATCCAGCTGTCTGACTTATTCTTTGAGATCATCTTTGAGGGATGATTCAGCTAATAATGAAACTGCTAAACCCAGCAATTTTAGTTTATCTAGATATGATACGCTGCAAACCTCGATAGGGGCTCATGGGCCAGCAGCTGAGTTCTCCTGCTTGTGGAGGCAGATGGCAGAAGGCAGGAACAGCTGCACCCATCCAGAGGTCCCTGTTCTTCAGCTAGAAAACCCATAGGACTTTTTTCCTCAGACTTTTACAGGATTGCAGTAATTCCATCATGAGTTTGCTAGTAAAGCCAGCCATAAGTGAACATGCATGCTAGAGGAAGTCACTCAGACTCTGACAGTGTCTTTCTATGTAAGGCTTCCAGCCTCATTCCCATGAATTGAGGCTTTAGTAAATATTTTGATTAATAATGTAAAATTCTATTTTATGCAATGTAAGCCTTATCACATAAGTTTGCCTGGACATAATGTCCAATGTTTACACCGTGATTAGCAAGGTAAAGCCAGGAAATCAAAAACAGGAAAAAATTGTTATACTTTATGGGTTAAACCAGTCCTCTGACTCATTCTCTGAAAGTTAAACGACTAAGTACATTGGTTTTCTGGCCACAGGAATAATGGAACTGCAATTAGACAACAAGCACAGGGCTGTAATAAGATGGTCACTCCAGAATAAAGTCCTTATGGTCATGAACAATATCTGTGAGCATGTTGCATTTAGTGGCTCAATATCTCCATGTCAGTGATTACTTGTGTGGTCTCTATGGTCAATCCACAAGCATTAAGGAAATACTAATATATATGGGCAGGCAAGAGAACCTCCCTGAAGATACTGCAGCAGGAGAGCTGCCTCTGCCACTGGGCAGGGCTGGCAGCATGGCCTGAGGTGTACCCCTGCACTCTGATTGTGACTTCTCATGAGAGAGTAAATTGCATTTTTTCCTGCTCAGAACACTGTTATGTCCTTCCCTGCACTGTTCATCTGTAGAAGTTTGTAAATGGCTGAAGCCAGCCCTGTCCAGCACAGCGGGGACATGCCTGAAAGGTTGTTCTCCCAGAAATAGCAAAGCCAGCCTTGTTCCACAATATGCTTTTATTTATCACTACTTGTACAAGAAATTCCCACCCGAGACAATGCTAACTGTGAATGTTAACTCTCATGGAGATAGAAGAGGAATTTCCACCACTTGCATCCCTTCCAGCCTCCTCCAGTAGAGAAGAGCACTTCCCTGCCTGCAAACCATCATATCCTTTTCTTGTTTGTTTGTTTGATCTGTTTCCTCAGTGGCCAATTCCTTGAATTTGGAATACTGCTGCTTTTTTCTTTTTAATGAAGCCTAAGTATGTCATCATCTCTTCCTCACCTGATGCTTCTAAATTTTCTGAGCTTATACATTGAAACCAAAAAATATTTTTTTCTCCAGTCACTATGATGCACTTCATATCCAAAAAGCCTTTCATGGGTTTTGGAAAGGAAGAACTCTCTGGCACTGAGCCTAGAATTGCGTGAAGAAAACAAGCTAATGCCTCCTAATGATTCTTCATTAGCTTTCCCTGTTTACAGATAAATTATACAGATGTTAAGTGGGATCATCTAAATCTTCTGGTCAACATGATGATTTTGCACAAGAGTGTATTAACTTCCCATCATAAATACCTACACAAAGATAAACTAAGTTAAACAATGCATTTAGTCTTCAACTTTTTTCTTGCATCAGAGAGCTGTTATTCAAAGAGTATCCCACTGAAAGAGCTTTGTATAAAGCCTCTTCTGTCTAGTTATGAGAGGAGATGAGATTCGGGACTCAGAATGTCTCCTAGAAGTACTATGCAATTATAAGGGAAACGGAAGATGAATACTTTGGAAATGAGACAAGAGATGTCCTTTTTAGAGAATGTGAGTTCTTGAGTCCGGTTCCTGTTAGGAGAAGGTCCTTCTAGGCTCCTTAAGCAAATCAGTCCCTAATATGTAATAACTCTAAATAGCAAAGCTATACCACAAGTTTGGTTGTTAGTTATCCTACACAATTAGAAGAAAAACTACACAACAGAAATAAAGCATTTTTGAATTTCCAGCACCCCCATGACATCCATTTACAGCAAACCAACCAAAACGCCAATGTTTATACCACCAAAGCCAAGCCAAAATACATAGTCAGTAGAAATCAGACTATATAGTGCTGTTTACATTCTCGTAGGCACTGAAACCTTTCCTTGTGGGAGTTTCTGCAAGTAATTGTTGAGAATATTTACCTTCTAAGGGACCTGTTTCAGTTTCAAAATTAGGAAACAAAAGTTCTAGAGGACTGAGCATATTTTTACGACTTCACACACACCCCTCCCACCAAGCTGGTATTTTCAAACAATCTTGCATAGCAAACTTGGTCTCAAGTTGTTCTTTTAACAATATATTTCTAGTTTGTTAGAAAATTCAGATAAGGAGTTGACGTTATTCCTGTCGCCGCAATTTTCTCATTGCTAGAGAGAGACTGGAGAGGCAAGAGCACATCCATTGCAAGTTTAGAGAAGGAATATTTTTCAGGTCATTCTTAGAATATATTTGGAGAAAATGAGTTAGATCAACACTCTTGTTATTATTCCTTGATTCTTTCCCAGCAAACTTGCAAGAAGAACCTTTGCTGGAAAAGGAGGTCTGGCAGCCATCCCTTCCCTGCTATTTTAATTCTACCTGTGGTCCTGAGAAGGTTGTTGCCTTTGATACTGCAATGCAAGAGACAGGATCATTTAATACAAGCAGCCTTCAGAGCCTTTAAATATCATATTGGGAAGTTTGTTTTCCAATCTTTAAATATGAGACTGGATTATTTAACATCTTCCTGCAGTGAAAATCTTGATCTCATTTCAATTTTGGAATGCATGCAACCAAAATACTACTATGTTCTCCAAAGTACCTTCTAAAAATGTAAGATGTTCTTGCTTGTGCCTCTCCTGCTCCTTCCCAGGGACTAGAGTAATATGAGAACTTCAGAACCGGAATCTTCACTGCACAAGTGGATAGCTTTTATTTTTAACAAGCAACCCCGATACAAACTTGCTATGCCCTGTGTATAATATATACCAGTACTAAAACTAAGCCTCTGTCACTGCAGCTTTACCACAGCAGGCATCATCACAACCACAAACCCCTCAGCAGTGGTAGGATGGATGTTAAAGCACCTGCTTTTTGAAAAGTACCTGCAGTCTTGACTGTAGCGTTCAGACCATAAAATATGTATACAAAAACATTCCTATGTTATTGCACTCTGGTATTCAAGCCTTTGGGCCATGTAGAGCCCACCAACAGTGTTTACAGACCGTAGCACTTCGCCCAGCTCCATCTATCCACTAAAATGCAGCTGAAGTCATCACCAACACCTGCTACAGCAGCTTTGCTGGCCAGCCCCTGTCCATTCAAACAGTTCTGCCTTTACCGAGCCCTCTCCTCAGCTCCAGCTGAAGGCTGACAGCTGCTCTTTGAACATCTGTATAGGCTGCACTGCACTGGGATTTCTGCCACAGTATTTTGCATGTGTCACTTTATTCCTGAGAGCTAGTTTGTTATCTTGGGGAAAAAAAGTCAATAAATAGGACAAATAAATCGTAAAGCACAGGCATATTTCTGTTTGAAGATTAAAACCTGTCCAAGTACTATGAACTGTGCCAAGAAAATTTTAATGGCACATATAATGAAAAGAAAAAAGAGGTTTTTTTATGTCATCTGTATCCATGGTGAAATCTGCTGATCAGCAACAGGGAAAGGCTGGTGTTTTCTCCTTGTAAAGCAAAGGAATAATAACCTGCCTCTCCAGTGTTCATCAGTTCAGGGTTAAAAGGAAATGTTTCACAGGGCAGGGAAGCTTTTAAAATGTTTTTCTTCATCTAGCTGCTGTGTTGGACTTTTTTTTCCTAATTTTTAATAATTAGAGTCCCAAGGAAAACAAGGGGAAAAGTCATGATTCCAGATCAAGATTAAACATTGTGTCATGGGACCATCTCCAATCTTTCAACCCAGCCCTGTCTTTTATTGTTATGACACACACTTCTAAAAACTGGCTTCATTCTTAATTCACTAAATTATCACTAAAAAGGAGAAGTAATTCGATCCACAAAGTACCTCTTTTTTCTCCTACATGTCTATCCCTCAAAATGTCCTTTTGTAGGTGTCCCAAACTCCAGGCACGGAATTTGCAAAGGAGTAATCTCCACATTCCTAAGGGTATAATGTCATCCAGCCAAGGCAGCGTAAGACATAAAGAAGCACTGACAGGAGCTTTACCCTGCACCCTCTTCCCACTATTTCTCTCCTGTCAGATATGGTGACTGGGAAAGGGACAAAAGCAACCATTTGGCACTGGAAGATCCAGCTGAATCACACCCAGAGGTTATATGAGGGCTAGACCCAGAACAGCAAGACCACGCTCTGCAGAAGCCAATCACCATTTGATGTGTTTAGCTGTAAGGTGAAACCCCATCACTCCATATCCCTTTTTTGGATGCACAAGCAGTAAGGCTGAGGGACAGCTGGCCTCTGCCAGCAGGAACATCTGGGAGTTATAGAGACTGAAATTGCTCATGTTTAAAGTCACTAATGGTTGTTCCATCCCATAATATAAACATCATTCTGTAAACATATTTTTTTCTCTTTTGCAAGAATTAATTGTCTAGCAATTGCCCCATTTTTCTTCTTCCTTCCTTCCTTATTGGGATAGTAGTTTTCATATGAAAAAGACAAAGATGAATCCAAAGTTCCCACTGGCCAGGTTAGTCCTTACACTGTGATAAACAAACATAAGTGACTTCTTTGTTTCTCTGTGTCTCCATGGCTGACATTTCTGCCTGGAATATGACATGCTGAGTTCAACATTTTTATTGTCTTCCCTGTTGCAAAGTTTTGACATTCGTGACACAAAGATATAAATCTCTTCAATGGAGAACCTGTACAACTCAGAGTAAAAAAAAGATACAAATATTGTAAATGAAATTAAGAACTGTTATGTAATGAAGAGGAGCACACAGTTGTTTGTTCCTGCCCTGTCATTTCAGCCTTACTCATGGTTGCAAAAGCAGTAAAACAATTAGCTAAAGTGACATTTTAGGTTGAGAAAACACTGAACTATTACAAAATCATCCAAACTTACTTGCTTCAGGCAGGCAAATCCTGTGATTTTTTAAAAGGAGTGCTCGATAAACGAGATATTGAAAGAGATGAACAGACATCCAACTACTTGGCAAAGAGAAAATGTAGCAGCTGGGTGTTGCAATGTGCCTTACTGTTTGTAGCACTAAAAATGTCTGCAATGCTGTAGCTACTGCCCACCTGCAGCTCTTGACACCTCTTACCTGAAGGGCTGTGGCAGTGCTTTCTCCTCTGCTCAGATGACTACTGAGACTTTTCCTTTTCCCTTTTCTGCCTCTCTCTCCCCAAAGGTAACATGCATCATTAGATTTGATGTATGCCATAAGCTACGAAACACACTAATACATTTTTTGCATAGGAACCTTTCTCGGCATCCTTTGTGCCACAAGTCCTGTTTCATAAACAAATTAAAAATGAAGCTTAGCATATGTCATAAGATATTGCACTGACAAGGAGAGGAATAACCCAGTGTCAGATGAAAATATTTCAGAGAAACACTGAAAATCCTTCCTGATTTACAAACCAGTAATCAGGAGCCTCCTGAAGTTTTTCTTGCAGGAGAAAAAAAATCATCTGCTGTATTTTCTCCAAGGGCTTCTCTTACCTCCAGGGTCTTTGTATATTAATGCAGCTGCATAGAAGATTTTCTATTCAGCCTGTAATATATTTCAAACATATGGAAAAATATCATCTGCAATGGTAGACTTGGACAGCCAACATAGCCAGCCGATATGGCTGTCAGAACAGAATCAGTCACTGACTGCAAGACCAGTCAGGAGGCACCTGGAAATCCAGCAGAGGAAGAGGGAAAGAGCTCACCTCTATACTGTCTGCCTGGTGACTGCCAGAGAGCCTGGCAAAGTGGGAGAATAGCCTGGATGGAGGTAAAAAAAAATCAGTCTTTTGCAACTACATATTCTAGCAAAATGTTTTCATTTGGAAGAACCAGCATTTTCTACCAGAAAACAGTCAGCTGGACATCTCCAAACAGCTCCAGTATTCAGTTCAGTCATTCATGTTTTTCTACCCATCTTCCAGCTAATTAGCTACAGCTAAGACAACACATGGAGATCTGCTACCTCTGCAGGTAGCATCTCATTGTGAATTGTGCACAAACTGCTAAAAACAGAATGTCTGTCAACAGCCTCTGTGGACTGTTTGTAATCATGGCTTGTTGCTTATTAAACACAGGCTCTAACCCAGCCATTATGTATGTTTTTGTTTCTCGTAAAAGATTAACTTATTTTTCTCACCTCCTTTACTTTTAACTGATAAACATTTTACAAGTGACAGGATACTAAATAATTTTGCTTATCTGATTTTATCTATACTTCATCTTCTAAACATACTTTGAGCCAGGGTAAAATTAGAAAGAGATGTTCTAAGTCACTTGGCACTTAAAATCTCTATTTTGGCTCAGCTGACAGGACTAACTAGATGTGATTATTTATATAGCTGTGTAAATGTTCATGGTTCTATTTAACCAAATAAAGTATAGGTCCTGAGTTTAGCAAAATCTTGCGCACGTACAAGGTCCTTCCTTGTAGAGTTTTCAGGGGTAAATGCTTTAAGTCCTAATTGTGTATTGGTTGAAGCAATAAATAAAACTGACAAAGGCATAGGAAAAGGCCCAGCGAGGCAGAGCACTGTCTCTTCTAGCCCAGAAGTCTGTCTACAGTGGTGGTGAAGTAGCTAAGTAGGGAAGGCACTGTTCCCCTCACAGTTGCTCAGCGTTCACAACTATTTCACCAGGGATGTGAGAGGATCCTCTAGCATCTATTGGTGGATCTGTTGTCCATGAATCTGTTTAACTTCGAACCCCATGACTGCCCCATCTTCACAGCCTCCTGTGGAAGCAAATTCCAGGTGGTCTCTATTGCTGACAGGAGACAAGTTTGTTTCTATTCTAGCTGGTCTCCTACTGCTTTTATCAAGTGATCCCCTGGTTGTAGTTTCATCCCTTTGAACACTCTAATTTCCCTTCTTTGCACTATCTCCTTGCTGCCATTGCACAAGCCCAAAACAACTGCCATTCAGTATCCATTTCCAGACCTACAGCTCCCAGCAAGAACTAACAGCATGTTACTTAGGCATCAAGGAACAAAACAACACAGAACACTTGCCATCACCACATTTTTCTGGTGGTTCTGAACACGACATTTGAAAAAGGGCAGCAATGAAGCATCAAACACTAATTGCTTAGTAATGCTTTTGTCTTACATCTTGAATACTTGCAGTATTTCTTGAGTGCATCCACATTTAACTAGTGACTAAATCCTGATAAGGAAAAATGGAAAACGAAAACTGGAGCAAAACTGGTGTTACAATATTTCACAAAATGAATGTCTAGAAAAGGAAGTGTGCCTTGTGCGGCCCTGAAAATGGCATTGTAGTAACTAAGGAGCTGGATTTATCCAGGAGCTGATGAAAAACCAACCTGGTAACGACTGAGCAAAGGGTGACTGTGATAAAGTGAACAACACAAACGGATGTCTCTACCTAGTGAGGATTTCTACTCGAAATGATTTCAGAAAAAGAATCACTGAAGCTCTCAATCTCTCTCTCTAAAATTACCCTAAATTCCAAAGAGCACAAAATGCTGCTATCACAGTCTGAGAACATTCCAGTTCAAATGGAGCTTGGTTGTAGAGGAGGATCATTTCACATGCATTTGACTCTACTTCGTGAAAATGTTGTTTATAAAACTATGTCTATTTAAAACCAGGAATTGTATTAAGCAGGAAGCTCAAGGTAATTGCTGCTGGCTGAAAACATTCAAAGGTTACATGTGTTTTAAGGAAAAGAAGTCCCTGAGCTTGCAAATTCTTGCTAATTAATGAAAAAGATACAAGAAAAAAGACAGAGAGCAACCACTACTTCTCTAGAAGATGATGCAAGACAGGGCAGCAGCATGAGTTAATACCCAGGTGCCTATGCTTTAAAACTCTTGTGGTACCAACTAAACTGATCTAAAAATCTTATCATAGCCTCTCCACCGCAAATGTCATCTTCCACACAGCTTTCTTTCTGCATTGTTAGGAGTAAGTTTAAAACTTCATCATGTCTTTCAAATGCATCCCAGAATTCTATTACTTAAGTCAAAGCTAATCACTACTCTCTAAGAAGATGGTGATTAACAGCAGGGCAAAATACAGGCCAATATAGAAACTTTTGAGACTGAAAAACTTAAAAATCCTCAGTTACTGTTAAAATAACAGGATGCTTTCCAGATAATTTCTTTCAGATTTTTAAAACAAGTAGAAATCTGACCCAACCCTCCTCTATATACTTCATGAGAGGTTACATTCCAGACAGAGCTATTTTAGCTGAGAGTCTGCAAAGCAATATTTTTATAGTTTTTTCTTTTTTTTTTTTTTTTGACAAAAAGAATATCTGCTGGCACATTATCTACTTTTTATACTCTTGCTAAACAGTATATAACTTGATAATACAATGAAATCTCAATTACTATTTATTCTTATTGATCCAGTACTTGGATCACACTTTCAGCTAACGCAGCTTATGCAGAGCCAAGTAGGTGAGGATAAATGTCAGCTATGACGCAGCTTAGAGCAACCAATATAGGCACCCACAAGTTTTCAGGATGCTTCATACCTTCCCATTTCTCCCACTGTATTTTCTGGCAAAAGGGAAATCTAGGAGCTGCTCATTGGCAGCTTTCTTACCTAGGAGAACTCACATGGCTGGAAAATTGCTGCAAATCTACTAAATGGTACCACATGATCAGGTCAATATAGGAGATTGGGGAAAACATTCCCAGTTTCTTGTTTCATTATCCTTTGGGTAAATATTTATAAACAAATATGCTCTTAAACTTGAGCAATGAAGAATAGTAATGACCTGCTGCTTTTAAAAGCTTAAAACATTGGACCAGTATTGCTAATTCACAGAAGATTTAGGAAAAAGAAAAAAAGAATTACAGTCAGAGCAGCACTGAATGCATGGCTCTCAGAGTAGAAAGAAAACATAAAAAGTAAAATAACAGAAATACAGAGAGGGAAAGGTAAACCTTTGGCCTCATGATTCAGAGAGTTATTTCCCACTTCAAAGGGTTTGCTGAGTCTGAGGGCTTCACACACAGGAAAAAGGAAGCCACAGACAGATTTTTCTCTAGAAGAGGAGTGGTAAGTGCATGGTCCTGGTGCACACCTGCCTGGAAATGGGACAAGGTCCAAAGCGAGCTCCAACCCCAGCAGGGTTGGGGCTGCCCAGCTCTCCCCTGCAGGGGTGTCGCAGCCTGTGCAGGGGTGAGAGCCAGCTGTGCCAGAGAGCGCTGGAGCCAGGGCGGTCCAGCCAAGTCCCAGCTGCTGCACAGCTACGTGGGAGGCTGGCACTGGGCTGTTCCACACAAAACGTGATCTCAGGGTGACAGCTCTTTCAGGGGCAGATAAAGGAGTGATCAGCACCTACGCAGAGAGGCAAACGCTCGTTTCTCATCCCTTGATAAAATCTCTTCCCTTTCCGGGCACAAATGTGTTTGAATATGCATTTGCAACGTAAACTTTCTGTCATGCCAGGGAAAATGGAGGTTCATAGAGAACAAGGAACAACCTGTCCACTTCCAAAGGCTGCTTCCCTCAGAGCAGGGTCCCGCCAGGCTCACAGGTGCTGTGCCCGTGCTGCCAGCTGGCTGGGTGTCAGGCAGATCTAGCAGGAAAGCCTCGGTGCCCTGTGCACATGCAGCTGTGCTCCAGCTGCCAAATGCTGCTATTCAATACCACAACCATCATAGCAACCCATCCCCATCGCCAAGACTGCCAGCCCAAAATACAGGTGGACACACTGACTGTACCTATTCAAGCAGACCTTCCCTAGCTAGTTTCCCCAGTTCAGAAAGGACTCACTGTAATAATGCTATAAAAACATGCTGATTCTCCAATAATACACTTAAAAAGCAAGCAGACCACATCTTATTAGATATCCCTCCATGAGGACCAAAAAAAAAAAATTAATAAAAATTTAATAAAGAGCTTTTGATTTCTCAGCTGTACTTACAACTGAAAATAAAGTCCATCAGAAGAGGAAATGAGCTGGCTAGTAATGTGTTATAAATGCAAATACAAACTGGCAAAGAAGACAAAAGTAGCTTGGCCATTTTGAGTTGTAACAAGATAGCCGTTTGTTTCAATTTGTTTTAATAAATGCAGATGAAATAATACTGGCAGATTGAAGATTTAGTAAAAAATATTCAAAGTAGCATGCCTGTATGATGCAGAGAGTAGTCACGCAATATCTGCCAAAACACCGAAACCACAGAAGAGGACATCACCACGAACTACCTGTGTAGAAACATCAATGCAACAATATACTCTAGCTTCAAGAGGCTTTGCTTTCCATGTGTTGATTCCATGCCCAGCTCCAAATCCCTTACTGTATATGAATCAGAGTATTTGTCTGAAATAAAGAAAACACACAATGTAAAGAAGCAATAATTCCATAATACATGGAAGAAATTGTCCTCCCTTCTTCTGTAGCCAAAATAAGCAGACAATAATCAATGCAGTGGGCATTAGTTACTCAGTGGATATCAGGAAGTAATCTTCTCCAGATAATTTTTGTTCTTTCCATTACTCCTTGCAATTTACCTATGCCTCCTATGATTCACATATATCGCAGAGAGCTGATGTAAGCCATCCTGTACCCTGGTTTCTTTCTCAGTTATAAACTTTCCAGGAATGTTGTCCCAATCCTCAAATAACAGTTTTTAGTGGGAGTAGTTTTTGTCAGCATGATAACTAGAAAAGGTGCAAGGTGGCCCTTACTCAGACGAAACATGCCCTGACTTTGACAAGTGGATTTGCTCAGACAGTTTTATTCTCTCCTCTGTGTTACCACACAGCCTTTACCATATCTGAAAGACATTCATTACCTTTCTACTCTTCACAGAAAAGCCTGTACTGAAACACTGAAAGTAATAAAAAGACAATACCACCCTAAAAATAATTTTAAGGAAACGAAAAAATTTACACTGACAAATTTGATATTTTGATAGTGTTTTTATTTTCTACTAAGGAAGTCTAATTAAAACTCAGCTAGTTCTACCCAGCCTGGAGAACAGAGTATTCAATAATTGGTTTTGTTTAAACTTTTCTGCCCATCACAAAGAAAGACAGACTGATATTTTACCTCCGTGTCAAAGGAAAAGCTTATTTTCACTTATTTTAATTTGAACTGTGTACGTGGAGCAAAAATGTTTACACTCCTCTCTAGTCTTCAGCTTTCTCACTGTTGTGCTCCTGACAGTATTCACCTGTAGGAGTTGTAAAAGGGATTAATTCTGAAAGTCAGGAGACTTTCTGAATCAATGTCTGACTAATACCATTCGGGCATTTACAAAGTCTCGTTAATATGGATTAAAGAGTCATCAAAAGGACTGTGTGCCGACTGAGTTACATGCAGATGATGGGATAAAGATGGTGCCCACATCCAGATTTAACAAACACATTTGATTGTTTAATGTCCCTCTGCACACCCAGTTTAACAAATATGGCCTTAGGAGGGGGGAACAAAATAGGCTGCAAGTGGAACAGAACATGGAGCCAGTGTTCTGCATCACCTAGCTCACCTCAGACAAGATTAATCATATCTCTACCTGAGATGGTGCAACCCAGCTCGTCTCTGCTAAGAAAATTTCATTGTTAAAAATACACTGCTCCTTGTTAAGCTGTTTGCTTTCTGTATTGACAAAAGACGTAAGGAATATGAGAATGTCCTGTCCTTTAGAATGCAGACTATATTAACAGGTCTCCTTTCAGCTTGTCTTTGCAGAAGGGATAAAACCCATCTTACATGAGCAGGACAGCCAACCCAGCCTCCCCAGGGAACTCGCTGTTCCGACCGCCGCCTGCCGTTGTTCCCGTGTCTCCCCTTCCAAACTAACATTTCCAAACATCTACAGGTAGAGGTGGAATCATGATCAACTGCTCAATGCCTGAATTCATATTCTTTTTACAGCATCACTAAAACAGAGACGTACACATCCATGTAGCACCAAG
The DNA here is from genome assembly GCA_013396735.1 of Grallaria varia. NCBI lineage: Eukaryota > Metazoa > Chordata > Aves > Passeriformes > Formicariidae > Grallaria > Grallaria varia. Next base: position 1,056,941 of record VWZG01000460.1, read on the forward strand.
CCTGTAAGTAGACTTACAGTCCCAGCTGATCCACTTCTTGACAAATTTCAGCTCTATTTTTAGAACTTTTATAAACTAATGTCAGTGTTTATGTAAAACAAGGTGGCTGAGGGCCGAGAATGATGAGTTCTCAGAGAACTCCATCTAGTTTATAGGTTACTCAGAGGATTTTGCTATTAAGTGAAACAAGATCCATTTGTAATGAGATATATATATTTTTTTTTTTTAGGGGAGACTGAACATTTAATTGGTCCAGCCATAGTGTTAATCCATAGTAGTGCTAAATTTAGATCCAGGAATGGCTTCTGATGATTTGCATGTTTTCAGCTTTATGACTGGGAAATAATACTGGGGGAAATACAACAGCCCATGAGGGACATCCTGCAGGCCCAAAGCCAAAGAATGCAATGAGTTCAGCAAGCTTCAAGAAATTTAAAAAGCCTCACCAAAGAAACAACAAAAATAAATAACTAAAAGAAAAACAAAATCCCAACACAACCACCAAAAAAAATTCAACAAAAAAACCCCACCAAACAAACCCTAACACCCCCCCACTACACTTAATTGAAATTGTAAGTGGGACTAGAAAGGCAGAATGCAACGAACAGGATTAGAATCAGACAGAGGGTTTGAGTGAAGTTCTTCACTCATACAAAAAAAAAAAAAAACAAACAGAGTGGCAGTTTGAATATTCATAATCATAATATTCATCTAGAAAATAGTGCCCTACCATACAACCCAAGCTTGGCTGCTATTATTCAGCAATGCACAGCAGAGAAGCAGATCACGTCCCCCCACAGCTGGGTACCTCTGTGCCCTTTTGTACTGATACAGATCAGTCCCCTGCACTTCAGAGAAGACACAGCATAAAAGAGAGGTAAGAACAGACGGTCACAGGGCTATTATAAGCAGCACAGTGGTGTGCTGCATTGATCTGTTCTGATGCCTACATGAACCATCTCAGACACAGCAATAGGACTGTACAGTTGGAAGTTAACGAACAATCAAAGTGCAGGAAAGTGCATCTGTGTAATTTGCATTACAAAACAAAAAGACATCACTCAACATCTTGCTCCTTCTTATGAATCTGATTTTTCAGCATCCCTCAAATAACTGCCATGCAAGAGTACATTCTACACTCTTGACTTTACGAAACTCAGCTATAAAGTCTCTGGATAAGTTTTCCTATGTCCTCCCAGCCAAGTAAAAGAAAAAACAGTGGCTGGCATTTCACACAATGCAGACACAGATTTAAGTATCATACAGTGAGAACAACTGCTCACTGGGGACTTGAAAAAGATCAGCATAGCTATTGCAACATACAACGTAACTGAGATGGAAAAAACCTAATCTTCTATCTTGGTTGTTTATTGCATACACTACAGCCCTCTGTACATCCAGCCATCTCTGATGCCCGTAGGAATCATATAAGCAGAAAAAGAACAGAACATTCTCAAGAAAGCCTCTGAAAACAGAAGTGAGATCTCCAGAGTGAGTGCTTGTGCCATTAAATATCTGACATCAGATCGCACTGCAGGCAATAGCAAATTTGTCACCAACTTCAACAGCAAAATTTGGCTACAGGCTTCCCCTTCCCATCACTGTCCATCAGCCTTGCCTCTTGGCAGAGTTTAGTGTTGCAGAAATAGACCAAAGCTTTAAGGAGGACATAAAGGAGAAGCTTTGGCACTATGTTTGCATTTGTCCTCATCCACCGAGAGCTTCCCTGTTTTGAAAGAGCAGAGGTCAGCACACCCGCAGACGGATCTGGAGTGCTGCTCTGGATGCTGCTTGGAGTCACACTGCCCCATTCCTGACAAAAGAAATCATGAGATGCTTATTTCCCAATAATGTTACATGCTGTGCTGCACTAACACACCTGAACTCGTGCTGCAATTGCAATCCAGGCCTTTTCTTTAAAATTGCAATTCCTATACTTTTACAAGACAGTGCAGGACAGGATTGAGATGCCAAATCTCCTTTGCCAAGTCAGTGTATGGCACTGTTTGTGTGAAACAAACTCCTCCTTCAGAAAGGCAAGCCAACAACCCAAGCCATTTTGCCATCTTGCTTTGAAAAACTAGAAATTGGTAAAACAAAGTAATATTTAGGTTTGGTGTCTTTAAAACTGCTCAGTGAGCTCGAACACTCTGTAGGCAGTGCAGCCATTTAGGGTTTAAAAGGAACCAGCACAGCCCTCGCAGCAGATCCTCCCTGCCATCTTAGGCCTGACTGGGTCCTTGCACAGCACACTGGTGTTCTTGTGTCAGGGCAGATGCTTTTTCTTGGGTTTTAAACATAAATGGAAAACACATTCTATCATGTAGATGTGTAGTTGATGCCCTGGCACAGGTAAGCATTCCAAAGAGAAACCACATCACACAGCACAATAAAGTAGGAAAGTATTTTGTAAAGTTTATCTTTTACTAAAAGAACTCCACAAAATGCATGCTTTAAAAGTAAATATATAAAGAAAATATATACCTGAATGCAGCCAATAAAATTCAATTTCACTCTAAATAGTTTTTAACTCAGATGTTACCATATGTATGTTTTATAAGGCCATCTAACCTCCCAATTCCATATTCAGCTTAATTTTTTTACGCCCTTTTTTTTTTTCTCTCCCCACGGTTGAAAGATATTTCACATTATGACTACCTTCCTTAACTGGCACTTCCATTTTATGGATTTCTGAAAAAAGCAATTAAAAAGTTTGAAATAAAAACTATCAGATAAATACATGACTCATGCTGCAATTTTCCACATGTTGTCTACTGCCAACTTTACAACTTGGGAGATGCTGGGAATATCTCAGCTCTACCCTTGCAAGTCTCCTCCTGGACCAACAAGAAAACATTTTGTCAGGCTCGAAACATCAGAAGGATCTCTGATGTGCTATGGGTAAGCTCCCAAAATGCTTAACCAAACCTTAGTGTAGCTCACCACATTTTGAAGTTTTCCACTTCCCAATATTTGGCACATTTTCCCCCATTCAACTCTGAGAATGAGGTGAAAGAAACTTGAAACCAGGTTGAAAACTAGGGGAATCTGCAAGTGAGGTGGCAGGTGAGGACGTGCTGTTCTCCTTGCACAGCATTTGATCCTTTGCAGAGGCTCCAGTCTGGGTAAGGCACAGGGCTCAGTCCTATCTGTTACTCTAAGACAGCCTGTCCCCTGAGCCTGGAGGCCGCCTGCTGCCAAGTTCACACGTGCAGAGTGTGTTCCCTGTTCCCGTCCCCATGTGTGTCACAGGCTGTTCAGCAGCTCCTGCCCAAATCACTCACAGCTGCACAGCTCAGCCGACCCTGGCACTCAGAGCAAGTGATGATGGAAGTGCCTGGGAGCGAGTCAGCGCACAGGTCCATCCATCACACAGGCACTGTGCGCCCTGGTCTTTTCTTCGGCAAGTACCCCCCATAAAGTTTCAGGAACTGATACTTTTACACCACTTAGAGCCTGACATCTGTCGGTGTTTCCACACTTCCTCCCTCCCCTGGTAACCACCATAGCAATAATTCCCTTTTAAAGAATGTACATATTATACACAGGACTAAGAGCTACCTGTTGCAAATATAATTTACAGGTATTTGGTAAAATTTAGAGAATGGAACTTTATTTTCCAATCAGACCACCAGTATATACTGCAAAGAACTTAAGAAACTGCAGGACTGAAAAGCATCCTTGTTTAAATGCTGTCAGAAATCAAATGGCATTCCTTTTCTCCAGACATCTCATTTAAAGCAAAATGCTTTTGCACAACTTTGTGAGTGTTCAGCACACTGAGAGGTTGTAAGACTACAGTGATTACCGAGAAGGATCAGACATTTATCCTACATGAGTGTCTTGAAGTCAGTGTTTTGGGAATCAAACGGTTCTCTCTCCAAACACTGCTTTTTATGGCAGGAAAGATGTGCTCTACAGTCCTGCGGAAAGGAAGATGTGCAAAGAAAAGAGCAGAAAAGCAGGGCAGTTTAAAGGGAAACTCACATGGTTCCTAAATTCAAATTCTTTGGACAAGATACCCTCCAGCTGGACACCCCTGAGAAGGACCACATGGCCTTTTCAACAAGCCGAGGGCTGCAGCAAGTCAGTGCAACTTCAGCTTCGAGTTCTGGGAGTAATTTACACGATTCACTGATAGATGGCAACACTGCACAGGGCTAAACGGCACGGGTGAACAGACGAAGGGCTCCACAGCCCTGGTCAGCGCAGGGCTGACGTGAAAAATACCGTATTCTCAAAGTTCGGGTTACTTCACTTTTTTGGAAAAAACATGCCTAAGGTCCCTCCTTACGCTTTTCCGTGTGCTGTCCACACTCAGAAATCCGATTAACCTCGAAACAAGCAAACACCTGCAGAAGCACAGGGTGCATTTTGCGCTTGACGGAAAGACAGGGGCATCCAGCCCTTCGCCCATGTGACGCGCTAGAAGCTTTCCAAGACGACGTTAGCACGGCAAGCCGGGCAAGGAAGAAGGAAAAAAAAAATTAAAAAGAGGGGGAAAGAAAGAAAAGGAAAAACAAAATAAAGGGAAAAAGAGACGCGATCTTGGCGGGAGGCGAACTTTCCTATACAGGGAAAAGGCACCCATCCCAGGCTCCCTCGCCCGCTCCCCCCGCAGCCCGTCCCGGAGCCCCTCCCATGCCTCCCTCCCTCGGGCAGCCCCGCCCGGCCCCGCGGGCTATAAGCGGGCGCGGCGGCGGCGAGTCCGCAGGTGTGTCCGCGATGCAGAGCGCGCTGTTTCTGGCGCTGCAGCACGGAGGGCGCATGGAGAGGGGCGGCCGCCGCCGCAGCGAGGCGGAGGAGGCGGAGAAGGGCAGGATGAAGAGAACCATGTAAGTCCCCTCGCCCCGGAGCTCCCGCTTGAGTGTGGAGCGGGGGAACAGTTTCCTCGCCCTGGGTGCTGTGGGTGACTCCGCTTACAAAACTGGCAAAGCCGCCTGAGGGAAAAGTACTGCGGCACTTGCCAGGAAAGGGGCTAGTGTCTAAAGTTCCGCCGGCTGTCATTTTTAACAGGCATTTCTCTTCTTTCTTCCAGCATTAAAGATTGGAAAACGAGACTGAGCTACTTCCTGCAGAACTCCTCTAATTCTAATAAACGGAAATCTAAGAAGGCAGGGAAACACCGCAACTACTTCAGGTAAGTTATGAGAAAGAGACTTTGTTTAAATAACTCAAGTGTTCTACAAAAACAGTAAAGCCTGAGCAGTGGAGTCTGATGTTCTGTCTCTCTTTCTGCAGACCTTCCCCTGAAGAAGCCCAGCTGTGGTCAGAAGCCTTTGATGAACTTCTTGCTAACAAATGTAAGTTTGTCTTCAAAAAGTAACATTCAAGAGCAAAGGGACAGTGAAGTTTATATGTCTATAAGAGATTGCTTACTTCCATGTCAGCATTGTACATGCTTATGTAAATAACTTCTGATCTTCTGATTCTGATATTGCAAGTGCAATGCTTAAAACAGTTTAAAGCCAAAACTCATGGCAATGTTCTTAAAAAATTGTAAACTGATACTGAAACAAAGGAAACCTTATTGTGGGCAATTTTTTTTCTGTAACCCCTGTAGCTAAAAACCATACCTATTTGGCTTGGCTTTGCAAATATGAAAAGAGCATTTGTTCACTGAGCTCACTGCATAACCAAGGCAAATACCTCCAGTAACATGAGGATTCCGCAACACAAATTCAAACATCTCAGGGCTTTACTGTAGCTCTACAAAAAACAGCATTCAACAGCAAAGCAAAAAGACCAAGAAATAATGCTTCTATTTGCTCTTTGAACTTGAGTCATCCTTTCCATTGAAGGAATCTTCCAGAGTTCTGTACAGTCATATTTACTGCAGTGTAAAGGTTAACACAGGCGATCTTATCTAGAGAGAAGTGGCTTTTTGTGTATACGTAGGCATTGCAAGAAGGAGCATACCAGCTAGAAATGCTTTCATTCTGTGTTTATCTAAAAAATGGCTAACTCAAAGTGAAGCCTGCCAGGCTGTTAGTGTTAACTTGCTTGCATACATAAATGGAGAATTTTTTTATTGCTATGATATTGCTGAAAATAACATACCTACAGCAAAATGTTTTGGTAGAAACAGAATTTACCAATGGGTAAATTCAAGCTTCCTGAAATAGTTAACTAATGGTGCCTTTCCCCCCCCCCCCCCCGTCCTTTCCCTAGATGGTCTTGCTGCTTTCCGAGCTTTTCTGAAGTCTGAGTTCTGTGAAGAGAACATCGAGTTCTGGTTGGCCTGTGAGGACTTCAAGAAAACCAAGTCACCCCAAAAGCTGACATCAAAAGCCAAAAAAATTTACAATGACTTCATTGAAAAGGAGGCTCCCAAAGAGGTAAAGAAAACCTGGCTAAATTTAAGTGCTCTGTTCTATGAGCTCTTACAGCCTTTATTTCTTTGAGCTCATGTTAAGAGACAAATGACAAACTGCTTTGTACATACCTCATTGTTGATATCTGTGTCTCAATGGAACTGTCTCCCAAACTGCCTTTTCACCAAGCTGCAAAATGGCAGAAGCAGTATTTCAGAGCTTTTCCATTTGAACTGAGAGGAGACAAATACCTGAATTACTTGGGGAGTTTTATGTAAAAGAGGAATTTTCTTAAAGCTCTGTTAATTTGACCCTCTAGTAATAGAGTCTTGCCTTTTTTACATTTTCATAAATTGTATTCAGTTCTCAGAAGTAAATGCCCTTCTTTCTGTATTTCAGATAAACATAGACTTCCAAACCAAGAACATGATTGCGCAGAATATTCAAGAAGCCACACATACCTGTTTCAGTGCGGCACAGAAGAGAGTTTACAGCTTAATGGAGAATAACTCATACCCACGGTTTTTGGAATCTGAATTCTATCAGGAACTGTGCAAGAAGGCACCCATCACCAGAGCAGCCCAAGGGACATGAGGGAGAAGCAGCCTCTTGGCTAATGAGGGAACAAAGTTGCAGCTCACAGCAGCATCCTGACACAAAAGACTGAGACACCGAGTGCTCAGTCTGTTTGCTACCATGCAAGGACAAATACTGACTTTGATGCAGAGCTGATGGCCAGGAGTGACACTTGGAGGGTGTTCAGGGGCAATGGCAGAAGTGTGCCAGCCAGCTGGTGGCAATGCCCTTCTCTGACAGTGCTGCAGGGAGAACTGTCTCTGTGCGTTAGACCAAACTGTGCCATGTAGGAGCCCTTCTGTCACGGCTGAGGAGCAATGCAGCAGGTCCAAACAGAGTTTCCTTCTTGTGAACAGAAGCTGCTCTCTGCAGTTGGGCAGTGCTGGGAACTCGAGTAATTGGTTGCCTATCTGTTTTTCCTAAACATCAACCAGTGTTGCTGTTGTCAGTCGCTCGGTGTGTTCACACCGGTTCTGTAAACTGCCTCGAGCTGTCAAGAGCTGTGCTGGGTTTCTGTGCCACCTCCAGACAGTAACAGCGCTGTACAGCGTGGGGTGAGGAGGGGACATAGCTTGGTTCCCAGAGGAACAGGTTCTGCAACTAAGGCATGCAGGGCTGAGTTGTATCAGCAGGGCTGCGTGGGGCCAGAGTGAGGGCAGAAGTTGGCCAAGGCATACAGGAGCTGTATAGTATTATATTTATATGTTGACTATGGTTGTGTTGAATGCTGCAATGTCAGAATTCCGTCTCCAGGACAACAAGCTTCAGTGAAGTTTTATTGTTTTTAATAAACTATTTTGATACAAAGTTTCTTTTGCTTGATTTGTTTTGCACATGCAAGCATATGCTATCTGGCACTGGATTCCAGAGTCCTGGGACTGTGGGACCTAGGGGAGATCTTAATACGGCTAATTTTAAAGCAGTTAGTTCTTACTCTGTGATTTTATTCTGTCAGGAAAAAAAAAAAAAAAAAAAAGTCTTCAGAGCTTGAAAGCTTCAACAGGGGACACATGTTGTGTTACATCCTCTCAAACACATTCTTGTGAAACCCGTCTCTAAGACGGTACAAAATACATGTATGGCTACACATGATGACAGATCAAATAGAGAGCAGAAGTATTGCTGGAGGTCACAGGATGCCATTTGGAATAGAGGCATCCATAGTACTGCAGTTGCTTTCTCCTTCAGAAAGGGCTTTGGAGGACTTCAGTATGAGACTGCAAAACCTGCAAAGATTCTGTAGAGGCTGTACTACAATAATGGCATTTGACTCCCAGCTAGGTTAGTGCTGCTAAGGGGGAAAGTTACCCATCATCATTACTTTATGTCAACTTTTCTGACAAGGTCCAAACCCAAAACTTTCAAAAACAGGCCCTAGTTTGTTAGTTTTTTGGCTTCTGAAAATTAGGTCTGTTTAGGTCCCAGCTCCTTGACTCCAATCCTCAGGTCAGAGCTTTAAATTGCTTATTGAAGAAGCGTAAAAGAAAGACAGGAACTTTTTGCAAAAGCATGTAGTGACAGGACAAGGGGGACTTGGTTCAAGCTAAAAGAGTGTGTTTAGATTAGGTACTAGGAGGAAGTTTTTCGGTGTGAGGGTTGTGAGGCACTGGAACAGGTTGCCCAGAGAAGCTGTGGCTGCCCCATCCCTGGAGGTGTTCAAGGCAAGGTTGGATGGAGCTCTGGGCAATCTGGTCTAGTGAAAGTGGTCCCTGCCCACGGCATGGGGGCTGGAGCTAGGTGATCTTTAAGGTCCCTTCTGACCCAAACCATTCTATGCCTATATGATAATATGATTCCATATATAGTAGTGTGTATATATACATACACATATGTATATCTACTATATTGACTCTATACATGGAAATAAATTGGGTACAGCCCCCACCTTCCTCTAGCCCCGTTTCTGGGGCTGTGAGTGCTGGCTCTCATACAGGTACATTGGCTGATCAGTTAAGTCCACAAAGAAAGCACAGGAAAAACTCAGCCCTATAATTTACGGCAACAGAAGTGGGTTTTTTTTACTAACCAGGAAAAACAGATTTGGTCTGATAATTCCTTTTGTAAGAATTCAAAGATTCAAATAATTCAAAGAGCATGAAAATAGCCAGAAGTACACCTATTATCGACTCAGAGCTAGGGCAGAAATAATTCCATGAAGCTTCACCGGCTTCAGTGAAGCTCAACTAATCTAGTTTGATTGAGTGATAATTAACCACTGCTGGTGTATGGTTTTAAGGAAAGAAACATTTCTAGTTTCAGCAGGTGCTTGAACTACTTATAGCACATTGTGCAGTTCAAGGGTAAATGAGGTGGGGCCGTTAAGCCTAACATCCCTGCCTGAGGGCTGTCCTTGTGTAATTTTAAATTTTGAATCATGAACATTGAGTCTTAGGAAGGCCATGCAGGCAGGTCTGTAGCTTCCACAGACCATGCCACTGGAGTGGCAAAGCAACCACACCACGCTGAGTCCCTGGCACAGTCTGTCGGCAACCTTGGAGAGCCCTGGCTCCAAGGCTAAGCTGTGCAGCAAAACAATTTGGTGGTTTAATGGCAAAAACACCCCCAAACAAACCACAAATAAACAAAACAAACAGACAAAACCCCCTTGTAAAAATACAACAGATCTGTGCACACCACATGGGGAAGAAGCATAACCACGTTCCTTCCAATTGCAACTTTTCAATTTTTTTATCAGAGCCCTGTTTTCCCAACTTCCAGGAGTAAGCTTCACCGGAAAAAAGGGTACTACAGGCACATTGGGAGTGCTGCAACCGAAGAGATTACTACAAACATTTCCTGGGGAAATAAAAAGCCAATGATTTCTTTAAGAGATGCTGGTTCTGTACTCTGGGCAGCCTTATAGCTGCAGTTATAATTGGTACTCTGATATCAGTATCCAATGGCAACAAATAATAAACTGCTCATTCCCCTACAGCCCATCCAAACATTCACATACCCTCCAGTCCCACCGGGCTGCCTACAGCCAAATATACCATGATGCCAAGGAAGAGACCAATCTGGGAACAGCAAAGGGAGGGTAACAGAGCTGGGGTCCTGCAGGCCACAGTGTGGGTGCTGCTAAACATCTGGCCAGAGCCTTTTTTGGCTTCCATCAGGTTATAAAAAAGCTCCAGTCCTATTTGGGATATGGGCTGGAGCCTCCCAGGCAGAAAAATAAGAAGGGAATCTCAGTGGGTAGCTGCAAAGGAGCACGGAATCTGAACAAATCTGTAAACAAGCTTAGCACTGATAGGGAAAGGAAATACTGCAAAAAAACTGAGGAGCAAGAAGTAGGCGTCTGTAGGAGGGCACCCCAGCACCCTGGTGTAGCCTTCAGTTGCACAGCAAGCCCTGTCTGATGCCAGGCAAGTCAATGCCAGCCTCCTAACACACCTGACACTGGCACATAAAGTCTGAGGATGTGCAACTGCTGAAAAACACCAGCAAATTGAGAATAAAGGCAAGTTTAAACTATCCATGTATCACTGTTTTGAAACCACAATCCCACAATATTTGGAGCTTTTCTTAGCTGCTAGAGGCAAGCAATTTCCCTGCTTTTGTATTGCAAAAAAGAAAAAAATCAAGATTGCCACTGTAGTATTTCTAGTAATTCCCCAAACCAGAACTTAATTTGAAGACTGTACAACCACTTAAAAAAAGATAAATCTAATTTGCTAAGCCAACTTCACAATTTTGGGAAACTAGGCCAGGAGTTTCAACTGTCCACATCTGGCAAGAGCTTGGGTTTTCAAGGGCTTGTGATGACACTGCAGCATAGGGCAAGCTGAAGGAGACCCCACCATAGTGTCAAGAGGCAACATGTAAATTAACTTCCTAAAACACAACACCAAAGCAGCTGACCCTCATCAATTGCTCTGTTGCCCAAAGGCCAGAGAGGGTCTCTGAGAACAGGGGAAGCTCAGCAGGGACAATGATTCACCACTCTAGCCCAGTGGGAAAGCAATGTCACGCAGTAAACAGAGGGCAACGCAGGGCTCTTGCTCCAAGTATCTGTATGCTGCGGCTGACAGATATACTGAGACTATAAATAAAACCAGCCTTCTTCTCCACTTGAAATTCCAGATCTCCATTTGGAGGACACTAATGATGTCTTAAAGGGCTTTATAGGCACACAATGCACGTTTGTGGAAAGGTTTCTTGGATGAGACTTCATAAATTGGCAACATGCATGGAGCAGAAAAGTTACCTTTATAAGCAGTTTTAGGCTCTTAATGGATTTTTTCTTTTTCCAGATTTGATTTACTGTGATTCAAGAGGGAAAAGCTGTTTGGAACCTGGGACAACATCCCAAATTCAACTTCCTTCAGGTGGCAAAACATTATCAATGGCTCCTCTTTATCCTACCAGAACAATTCCTGGTGTGCCTACCACCTCACAAGTGCCAGGGAGCAGCAAAACTTCTGCATCAACCCAAGGCCCATCCCAGAGACAGGCCAGAAACAGAGCTGGTGACACACCTACCTCAGTGTAGATCCTTGGTCCATCGTCGAACAAGAGCTGGATGTGAGGGGGAAAGGCACAGGCCTCAGGGCTGAGCTTAAATGGAGGCCCAGGCCATGAGCAGCAGGTGGGGGGAATGGGTGGGGCTGGTCAGGGCTCATTAGTGCCCTCAGGCTCATTAGTGCCCTCAGGGCTCATTGGTGCCCTCACGCTCGTTGGTGCCCTCAGGGCTCGTTGGTGCCCTCACGCTCATTGGTGCCCTCAGGGCTCGTTGGTGCCCTCACGCTCATTGGTGCCCTCAGGGCCCTGACGCAAACCGGAGGAAGTCCCAGTGTGAGAGTTTCTGCACTGGCCATCTGCAGCCTGTCACCTCACCAGCCCAAAGCTGACTGTTTCTGAGGGGGCCCCTCAGTCAAATCCGTGGTGAGCACCCTCAGCAATTGGCCTCAGACGGTTCTGTAGCTGTGCTAATTGGCGATGTTACCCCGAGTGCCTGAACTGGGAAGGGTTTGCCAGCACAGAAGTCCAGAGAAAACAGTCCCACTGTTACTCTACGTAGGAGTTTCATATGTGAGTCCTTTGGCAATCTTTCATTAAAATAATCATTGAGATCAGAGTTTCCAACAGTTACAAAGTACTCATAAGCAGTAATTAAACAATGTTCCATTAAAATATTAAATATTCCATTCAAGATAATCTAATTGACATAAATTAATACTTATGTTCCCAAGCCAGTTTTCCCACTTGGGATCTCATGGAATAAGTTGCATTTCTGCATTACAGATTTGGACTAGAGCAGTTCTGTGGCTTTTTGGATGGGAGCCTGGCTTTGGGCTTTCAGGGGACCTGGTACTAATACAGTATTTATAGGACTCGGAAAGTCAACTGTCCAATATGGGAAAGACATTCAGGAGCAGAGAGGGCTGTTTATCGAGCTGGGGTGTTCCTTTGCCTTTGGGGGTGTCCATGGGAAATGGGAATAACAGGAGCATGGCAGGAGACATGCACGGCAGAGGGGCAGTGAGGGTCTGTCCCTGCACCCTCTCGATTTAACTATTGTTTTCAAAGGCCAGCAGGATTAACTGGATTGCTGGGCCCAGCCGGAGCTGATGGGGCTGAGCCGGGGAAGGGAAAGGGCACTGGGGGCGAGCCGTGCCCCCCGTCCCGGGCCATCACAGCTGTGGCATGTGCAGATGTTGGAGGCCTCCTCCGCTCCCAGCAGGCTTCGTGCTGCGTCACAGAGATGATGTGTCGTGTGTGGCTGCCCTGCCTGGCGCCCGCCCAGCCCCAGTGCGTCTGTTTGTGGAGCTGAGCTGTCTCCAGGCTTGGCTGTGCTTGGGTCCTGCTGTTTGCTTTCCCTGATACCTCCCGTGGGCTGGGGCCAGGCATCCGAGCACAGGCAGGAATGACTGATAGGCAGGACAGGACTCCTCCAGCCACCTTCAGTGCCATCAGCAGACTGAAATGTCATCTTTGGAGCTTGTCCTCCCTGCAGGATGCTGGGTTTTGGGACAGGGTCCTTCTGTTTTCTAAAGGATAGTGTGCTGGGCAGCAGCAGCAGCAGCCCTTCAAGATGAAAATGCCAGATAAATACACAACGTAAATGGGTTGCAGTTGAAAGCTGAGGGAAAGATCAGCTGTGACCTTAGGCTCGGAGAGTCACAGAGCTTTGTGGAGGGACAGAGTTACATGATCCTACTGGCTGCAGCTCTGTGATGCTGTGGAGACTACAGGCTAATGCTTGTGTGAACACATAGGTCACTATGGCAAATATACAGAATTTTCCCAGTAAAGACTCTTGGCTTCATCTTTTTAGAGGGAAAAAACACATGCTGTACAGAGCTGTCTGTGAGAAGAGGTTGGGCTAGCCTAACACAAAGGGACCAAATTAATTTTCATCTGGAATTCTGACAACCAGCTATCCCACCCCACATATAAGGTGCTATAGAAATGCTGTCGTTACCTTATTAATGCTGAGAAGCTCTCATCTTTGGCTGTCACTTGCCATAGTCTGGCAAGTAAAATGTTCTTTACACCTGGAAAAGTCCATGTGAGTGAAATTTTTTTCGGGACAATTTCCCAAAGGTTCAGAGGCCTCTGTGGGTCTCTCACTTTGTGTCCTCTGTGCTTTGGAGCTGCCTGGGGGTGCTGGTGGTGCTCTAAAACAACATCATGGACTGTGATAATGAAGCTCCGGAGTGGGAAAGTCTGCCAGCAGGCAGATTTGGAAAGAGGTGGATACAAGTGTGAGACTAGTACTTGGCATCAGCCTCTACTTCCCTTTTTAAAATCAAATCCTAGGATAGTTCCCAGCTAAACTGAGCTTTGCTAAGCTACAAAGACCCTCCTGACCCTGGCAGTGGTCACTGAGCACAGGCCTTTACAGTGGGGCTTAGGAAGTTCATGTCTGGAATGGAGCAGTGGAATTTGGACATTTAATACCTGGAAGACAAACAGATCATCTTGTTGGAGATCAATGTTTAAGACAAGTGTTTAGATACAAATCTGGGAAGGCTCGAAGAGCACCAGCCCTCCCTTCCAGCCAACCTTCTTTCTCCTTTTCATTTCCCCATCCAAGTATTTCTTCCCCACAGTCTAAAATATTACACTTGCAAAGTAATATCTTGAAGCTGTTTGACTCTAAGGAAGTATGAGTACCCGCAATTTTCATGAAGTGTGGTGTTCTGAAACACAAATGCACTTGTAAACCATTTCTGCTTTTGTATGTTTCTTTAGAAAAACAAACAAAAAAAAGACCATGGCATAAACCCCACTATGCTCTGGAAGAAGCAGCCTTTGCACACTGAAAGGTCTCTTGGTGTGCTCATGCCATGTAGCTTCTGGAGAAGATACTTACACCTCACACACAAGAACTTTAGCAAACCTCTGTACTTTTTTTTTCCTCAAGGTTGCTAGTCGTGGGAGAACATACTGAAAATGGCTTCTACCTGCTTTCCCTTTTCATCGCTGGAATTGGAAGAAATAATTTTCTTAATCAGCTCTACTGCCCACCATAAAACAGTTTTCTCTGTCAGTAATCTCATTCCTGTGAGAAAGTCAAACATTTATCAGGGCAACAAACTAGTGGCAATGTCTAGTATTGAAAGGAGCAGAAAGCAGCAACCACATGAGCTGTGCTCCACATCCTACCTAATGCAGCATACCTGTAGTATTTAACCCAGAGTAATTATTACGTAAAGCCTAGCTGAGCAAAGTTTGGTTTTTTTATGGTGTTCACATGAAGTGTTTGAGCAAGGTGTTGGATCTGGTGTCAAATAACCCCAGCACACTGCTGAACTCCTGCCCTCTGCAGAGCTAAGAGTTTGCAGAGGGAGAACCAGCTCAGTGAAACGTCAGCATTGCCCAGCTGACTGCCAGTGCTTCTCTGAACAAGGGGCTGGACATCCCCACGGGCAGATACATCCCCACTGTCTCGCTCTGTGATAGAGATGGGGAAACCAAATCACTGATTGTTCATTAAGTGACACCTGTAAGAGGCAGAGCAGTATAGTAGGAAATATTAACTAGAGATCCTCAGCTTTGTGCAGGGCAATTACACCAGTCTAGAGCATCCAAAAGATCTCAGCTAATGCAGTGTAACTGAAACAGCAAAGCAGGGACTATGCCCATAATCAGGCTGTAAAAGCCAGCTCCCAAAAGTGGCACCTAGAAACCACAGAGGATGGTGAATCTCTCTTAAACACCCCTGCAGCAGTCACCAGTATGCTTTTAGAACATGAGTATGACTCCAGCCCAGCAGCTTAGCATAATTACAGGAACACTGGGGTTGAAGAGAAGCACCCTTGGCATAGGAAGTGGCTTCCCTAGGGAAGACAGAGCATTCCTGCCAGGCCAGCCACATGGCTGGCAGCATGATCAAAACAGGACATTGTAGAGGATGTCTGGCCACTAGCAAGGGGGACAGACCTGCCAAGCATTTGCTTCAGCTCTGTGAATCACCACCACCAAGCAAAGGTTTTAGTGGCAGCCACAGAACAGGAGAGTCATCCCTTGTTCACACATGAGCAGGTGGAATCAGTGTGGGCTCAAAGAGGAGTCTGTGAGGAACTTCTTTTCCACTAGGACGTAGTAGGTGACTAACAGTGCTGGCAGTCATTAACAAGGCCACAAGTTAGGAAATGATGTCCAAAAACAGGAACAGTTCCTCTGAGTAAGTGAAGACTGGTGCAGCATTGCCCCACAGCTGCTCAAGTGGAAGGCAGGGCTTGGGCACTTGGGCTGGGCTGCTGGTGACAACCGGGGGACCAGGAATTGATGCCACCAGAAGCAAGCAAATATGAGGAGAACAAAGTACTATTTTACAGGCAAAGAACGTATCAGACGCAGGTCTTGCATGGTTTCAGTGCCACGGACAATAGGGTTGTGTGGGTGAACTGTCACAAGGAAGTCTGCAGCTGATAGCAGATAGGAAATACTCCCCCCTCAGATCAAGAGGAACTGGCAGGAGCATCACTGCTTGCACTCCCTGAGGATAGAAATAATGCAGCTGCTTTGCTACTTTACTGACAACAAAGTGTAGCTTGTGCTGGTCGGACTTAATATGGCCCAAATTACTTTTTCCTGGAACAAGCCACCTAACGAACTGACATAACCACAAATGAACACACAGCGTTATTTTAATAGCAGTTTACCAAAACCATCTACATTTGGGCATCTTTTTAAAAATCTCAACATGATGTTAACATGCGTATTAAAGGACCTTGAGCAACATCACTGGCTGGGTTACAGCTGTTTGGTCACATCCTTCCCAGTACCACCACACTGGGTGTCTGACAGGGCACAGGATATGCCTTTGCTGGGACAGCATCAGCACGCAATGAGCTTTCCAGTGGCCATTACTAGCTGCACGGATTCAGGGAATTTTGCTCAGACAAACGAAGGATATGGTCTTCGTGTTACGCTGTGGTCTGACGTACCAACAGCAGCTGCTTTACCAGGAAGCAGGACAGTCATGCTCCCCGCTCCCTCCCCTCCCCGGTCCCCGCATGTCCCTCACTGCCCTCGCATCTGATGGAGCAGCTGTGCAGCTGCTGTGAAGCTGGATGAGCAAGCTGGTCAGGCAGGAAATGGTTCTTTTTTTGGTGGGTTAGTTTTTCATGGGATCAGATCACTGGTCCAACTTACCCTGCAGACACCCAGATGAGGGTGATGGGAAAGAGAGAACACACTGGGAAGGGCCCATGGCCTGAGCTACAGGAAGGTGTGGCTGACAGATGTCAGGGTTCAAGTTCCTCGTCAGTGATTTGTCATACTCCCCTTTGCACTCCGCCTCCACCTTCCTCTGGTGTATCACCATCCTCTTCACAAGGAATGCCATTCATCTGGAAATGGTACTGTTGATTTCCAGCCCCTCCTTCCTTGATAACCTAGCCAGACTGGTCACAGAGCAGCACATCAGGAGACATTTACAGACTGTGGGAACAGCTGAAATGGTAGATATCACCTGCAAAGCTGTGAATGTGGTTATGTCCAAACAGGGAAGGGGCACCTTGGGTCAGTCATTAGGAAAGAGAAGGGCTGGTTGGCTGGTTTAATATCCAATAGATGGTTTCACATTGCAGATCACCTGAGTACCTACTGACGCTTAACAGCCTTGTTGGGAGGTACAAGGTTCAATTATGGCCTGGAAATAATTTTAGTACATTTGTAACATGACCTGATCTGAGTCACTGGCATAGAGTGCAAATGAGTAGAACTGTCAATGGACAAATTGCTCGTCACCATCCTTTTCCAAAAGCAGTTCACCTGGTTTTCAAACAGAGCTAGGAAAGCACTGATGCAAATTCATATTTTCCAGCAGTACATTTTCATTTATTTAGTGGCTTTCTGATGACAAATGCAGTTTCCAGAATAAGTAAAACCCACACTGTTACAGAATAGGAAACACTGCCTAGAGTGTATTGATTTTTATAAGGCAAATACCAGACTACAAATCCACTGCCAGGACACATTTTACCATTGATTAAGGTAGCCAGCTGAATTTGCTGGTTTTTACAAAATTTCAATACCACCAAACAGTGATGCCTTCCCAAACTAGTTAGGATCATACTGACTTAAGAATCCAGTATATATTTGAGAGGAGGGTTAGTTTTAATTTAGTTTTTTTGCAGCACGTTTCTTACTGTGTAGTTTCTAAATAATCTGCCTCTCTCAGGCAATACCAGCAACAGAGGAAGAGTTTTACTGGAAGCAGGCACAACTCAGCAGCAGCAGCAGCTGTAGCTGGTGTTATTATAGACTGCAGTTACCAGATTTACATTTTGACTGGGGCCAAACAGTTCCGATTAAAGCAAGGACTTGAATTGTTCTTGAACAACTTCAACCTTCACCTAAAATTTGCCCAAGTTTCAATGAAATTTTATTTAGAGTACATGTGTGTTTTTCCTAACTAACCCACACCTCCTAGTTTAATCTCTCCCAAAGAGACAGGGATGCATTTCTTGCAACTAGGGATGAAGCAATGCCAGAAGACTTGGATAATTTGATGTAGTAGGTTATTTCCCTTTCCCAGAGACAGATGATAATTATTTCTATTCTTGTAATCTTCCCCAACTACCATCTCTATTTACTGCCACAGCCGCAGCATTACAAAACTTGGGGAATCCTTTTCACCCACATTTTCTCCTTGGCAGGAGTAACTGAAGTCAGCAGTATCAGACAACTTTTTTTTCTCTGCCACCTTTCTATGAACTAAGAACCCAATCTGTCCTTGGTCATTAAGAGCTGGATCTAACGGACAGAAAATAACTGTGAGATGACCTTGGAGCCAGGTTTCTGGCTCGAAATGCCTTTAGAATGTAGCTTTTCTGTATCACCAAATGACGCCAATTACTGATGGGCACATCTTGAGCTGCGCGCTGCCAGCACAACTTTCCTTCCATTAACCTCTGCAGTAGCCACTTTCCTCCCAGAGGGAGCATCTGGTATGTTTTCCAAAATAGACTCCTCACGCAGGCAGCATTTACATTTCCAATTAACCTTTCACAAGAATCTGGGTTTGTCTGCAACCAAGCTGGTGTTGGAAGCTCAGCCAACATCCCTTCAAGTCATGTCACACCTGCAGCAATGACACCTTTCTTTCAGGGTGAGGATCAAGCACTCCAAGACCTACAGCTCTGCTGGGAAATCTCAGCTTCGAATATTTCCCTCATTTAGCATAGAATTACAGAAGTGTTTGGATTGGAATGAACCTTAAAGATCTTCTTGTTCCAGCCATCCCTACCATGGGCAGAGACACCCTTCACTAGACGAAGTTGCTCAAAGCCCCATCCAACCTGGCCTTGAACACCTCCAGGGATGGGGTATCCACAGCTTCTAGGGGTAACCTGTGCCAGTGCCTCAGCACCCTCACAGTAAGGAGTTTCTTTCTAATATCAACCTACTCTATTTCAGTTTAAAGCCATTCCCCCTTGTCCTGTCACCACATGCCCTTGTAAAAAAGTCTCTGGTACAAAAGACTAACCAGTACAGCTCTTGATTTAGACTCAAAATAAAGCACAGTGATTCACATTACAAGATACCTGAGCACTCTGTAGGTGGCTTAAAGCATTTTTCTTTCTAACTGCTGTTAGGTAATATATCCAAATTATTGATCAATAGCTAGATCTGGTGCCAAGGAAAATCATCCCAATGACTTCAAGGATTGATCATATATTTCTACCTACCAGCTGGTGCTTGCATAGGAGGTACCTATCTGTAAAGACTGAGTTTAAAATACAAATACTCATTAATATTAAAATAAGACATGAAACAGCAACTGTTTTGAATAAATCTATATTCCTCTCAAGTTCAGCCTTCAGAAAAGCCTGAAATTCAAATCAAGTAATCAGCCACAGACGCATTAACTTCATCTTTCCCATTACTCCATCTGAGCATCTATATGGAGGTTTTGTAAGAATGCAGCTAAATACATCAAAGAGGGGGTTCTTTATTTTTTAAAATGTAAGTTCTAAAGGCATGGACATTGAAGAAATGCAATACTGGATGCTAGGAAAGGCTCAGCAGTGAGCATAAGAAACCAAAGCAACATAAATAAGTACATTAAACTTATGCTTACAATTCTTTGATCATCAAGACTAATCAACACTGTTCTATGAAAAAAAGTATTATCCTGAACATAATATGGAGGGTTTTTTTCTGCACCATTGACCTTAACTGTTGTACTAGGTTTTGTGCCATTAATTTTGAGTTAATTAGGCATAAGTGCAAATTGCAGTAAAAGTTGTGACTTAAAAACTTTAATCCCTGGAGAACAGCCTGCTGTGTTTTTGCAGCCAGTGTAGTGTGGTGACAGCTAACAGAAGCACCTTTTCCTGTCCTGAGCAGCCCCAGGTTATTAAAAAGCTTTTCTCCCTGCTGTATCTGCTTTCCAGCTCTGCACATTTCTGGTTTTGCTTCCTGAAAAATATTTGTTGAGAAGTAGCATCTGAAAATGGTCACTGCCTTCAACAATTACAGTTTGGGAATAGGTGAGAGACAAGAAGATTGACAAGAAGATCTTCCAGCTTCCCTGGTGCCTGGTCGCCTGTATGGATATGTGGGAAATAGAGATGAGACACCTCATTTTGGGGACACATAAAAAGAACTAAAGAAATACACCCTAGCTTAGACTTGGACATGCCATACAAAGCAGGCACAGTTTAGTTACAAAAAGGGAAGTTATTTCTATATCTTTCTTGTTTCTCAGACTAAAATGAGGCCTTTTAGAATATAGGATTTGCAAAAAAGAGATGATTGGTATAAAGACTGGCATTTTTAAATGTCAGCACAACAATTTTCTATCCAAAATACCCTCTCAGTTCCTCAGTCTGGGAAAATATGAAGCAATTCAATGAGGTTACAGTGATGCTTTGACTTACTGGAAAGAAAGAAAGGTTTTAATTCTTTCCACAGTTCCATTAAACTATTTTTTTTCATAGGAGAATTTGATGGAATAGTTAATGCGGAATAAAATAATCCACAGTACTCAGTCCAGGATAGAAATATTCAGATGCTGGTATGCAGCTGTCTTTACTTAGTTCAGCCCATTCAAGGAATTACAGTAAGCTAAAATGGATTTACATTTGGAGTAAAGTTCTGGGAACACAGACATTCAGGAATTGCTTTAAATTTAAAAAAAACCCTGAACTAATTCCAGAGCAATTTCCTAACACTAGATCTTATTTTATTGTCACACGTTACCGGGAGGAGATGGAAAATAGAGATGTACAAAATCCCCAGACAACATCAGAGCAGCTTTCAAAAGCAATTTTGGCTTCCCTGGGCTCCCACTGCCTTCAATAGCCAGTGCTTAAGAGACATCCCGTTACCCACATTGGAGAACTTTCCCTTTCAGGCAAACCTTTCCCACAGAAGAGCCCATGGGAACAAGGCGATAAGCAGAAAACCCCAGATTGTGAAATCAGATCCGTGTCCATCTCCCCGCTGGTCTGGGAGCTGGCAGAGGGTCTGTTCTCAGGAAGGACTTCACACCTTGTTCCCCAGCAGCCAGTTTTGAACGGGTTTAATATTTTAAGCTGTGAAAAAAAGGTGGCAGAGTGGCCTGTTTATAATTTTGCATATACTGCAGAGAAGTTTTAAAAAAAACCAAAACAAACCAAACCTTCCTTGCTGCATAGAATGCGGGAAGTGTCTGGCACCCAACTGCAGCTGCTGGGAGGCAGATCTGAAACAAACAAGCAGGAACATGTCCTTGCACACTCTGTAATTACACTCCGGATCATCCAGGGGCCGAAAGTATCAGCAGCTTTTAAGATGTGACTAGCTAGATTAAAATAAATAAATAAATAAATAAAAACAACAAAAAAAAGCAAAAAACCAAAATTGGGCTGAGTGATTATCAGAGCCAACGGCCTGCTTGCAAGAAATATCCAAGCAGTGGTTTGCAGCCAGAGCACAAGCAGAGAGGGATCATCTTGTCTTTGCCACGCCGAGTAAGGCAACAAGCAGGGATTTGTGCCACTGTGCAGAGCATCCTTAAGAGTTAAGGGGTTTAGCCAAAATGTAGATATAGGAATGGGAATGGGTGAAAGCAAAGCTGAGAAACTTCAAGACTAAAGTTGTAATTAGGACTTAGGAGCTTCATATTTTCCCTGCCCCTTCTCTACACTCCGGTAAGCACACACAGCCAGTGCTGCCAGTTGCTGAATTCCACAGCAAAGGAAGGAGCAAAATTGCAGCCGTTCACAAAAGGTAAGAAGTCTGTGTGATGGAAAGTTTTCTTTCTGCAGGCACCCAGGACAAGCTTATTTATCATGGACAAGCACGTACACTCCAACATGAAAGTACTTGCCTAGCTTTATATCAGGGATGTATGTCTATATTATGCCAAAGTTGCTCGCACATCCAGGGCTAGAGTAGCACAGCACAAGGCACTTACGAAAGAGGCAAACCCAGCATTATACTGCAAAAATGCAGTCTGAAAATCATGTGCTATTGTCAGAGACTGGAATGTAGTCCCACAGCAGCGTAGCTGGGGACTTCCCATCTATATTTAGGGTGTTGCAATCCAACCCTCTCACCCACACATCCTCACCCCCAGCGGGATGCCAGCTCTGGCATTTCTGGCACAGCAAGCAGCCAGCTCCTCCATCCCCTTCCACGCTGCTGCCCCAAGTATCAGCTGTCCCTTTGGGGTGGGAGCGTGTGGCGAGGCAGGGCTTGGTGGCAAAACTGCTCATCACTTACAGCTACTGAAGTGGTTGAGAGAAAGGTTAAGAAGTGACTCAGAGCTGTCAAATACTTGATAGCACACGGTGTTAAACGTACGTGCATAGTTCCCATAGGAGCTGTTTGTACTGCACCCAGAGCCTGACCCACAGAGTGGGCTTTGATAACCTCTTGTGCTTCGAGCCACACCAGGATGATTAACTAAACCCTGCGGCTGATTGTGCTTCACCTGCCTGTCCCAGTGAGCACAAAGGTGATATTTACATTGCGGTGAACATTCCCACACTTCCAGCCAACAGGAGCAGGGACTCACATCGATTGCCCATCATCACACACATAGAAAGGTGCACCCCTCACTGCTCACACACCATTCTGCACAAAACCAAAAGGAATGTTCAGTTTAAAAATAGAAACCCGATGCTCCCAGCTTGTTTGATTTGCTCTTCACGTAGGCCAGCCCAGAAAGTTTAGGTGCAGCCTTTGTTCTCACTCTGACGATTTAAGACTTACTCAAACAATTGTCAGACAGCACAAGGGAGGTTTTTTTTTAGTGAAGCCCCACATACACCCAGCATTCCCACACACACTACTCATTATGCCACTTAATATTTTCCATCTCAGTCACTGCTGCAGCCCAGGATATACATACTGAAATGTGCCTTTCCCTTTTGATTAATTCAGAGATGTCATCACGCACAGCTGCAGATGTCAGCATGGTGGCACTTACACATCCTCATGACGCAGCTTCCTGAGTGGAGCAGTAAAAGTAGGACAGTGAGGCAGTGGCAGAAAAGAACCATGGCACGTTAATTAATTGGGTATTTAGTAATACACTGTAGTGAGACTATTTGACAAGGTTTGGGCAAGGAAAACGGAAAGTGAAAGTTTAAGACTTAGAATTGGAGATAGATTAAAAGCACGTTGCACTTGGGCAGCATTTCTAATTTAAGGAATCTCTTCTGCTTTATGAGAGCCCTCAGTTATTGGAGCTGTTTAATATGACTAAGTCAATTTTCTTTAAAAAATATGTTTATAGCATTTGTGGTTGCAGAGCAAAGGCTGCAATTTGACTTCCAAAAGCACAAAAGGCTACATACAAGGCTAATAACCCCCACTTTCTTCCCCCAACCCAATTCTCTTTTTCTTATTATTTAAGAGGTCTTAACTTTTTAATTCTTACTGAGTGTTTAAGATTAACATAAAATGGTGCAATGCCATTGCTTTTGCCTGGAGCTCCTGTTGCTCCTGCACAGGGGACCCACTGGAAGGTGACAGATTCACCACTGTGGAACATTTAAAAATTATTATTTAGACCCAGTTGCAAAGGGTCAGACTTTCAGCAGCATCTTCTTAAAATAGCAACTGTTTTACTTGCTTTATAACTCCAAATACCATTTATGGACAAAACCCCTCAGATGGGGGTGGGATCCCCTTTTGATGCATGAACCTTGCATTTCAGACTGTGAGAATCAAATGAAACTGCCAAGATAAAGGCACATCGTGGAAAAACCTACAGACAGGCAGCAGAGGCAATACATGAGCGTGGAGCTGTGTATCGATCCAGAAACAGGCACTGCATCATTGTTCGTTTAACACCCACCAGGGTGTGAACACAAGGGGTGAAAGAGCCCCTGTATCTGTCACTGTCCCTGGGGACAGCCCTGTCCCAGCCCCTGCCAGCAGCAGCAGGGACAGCAGATCCCAGGGCAGCTTGGGGGTGCAGCAAGGGCACACAAAAAGGGCAAGAGGACTAGCACAGACTGTTGCAAGAGCAGCCAAGAATTGCCTTGATGATGAAAAAGGAGCAATTGCACAATTAGCACAGAAAGAAACGGGCTGCTACATTTGTCACCTCTCCAGGGAGTGTCGCAAGGCCTGTGTGTCCCTCAGTGCAACACCTTGTACTCAATTCAGTGCAATCAGCACGAAGTCTCACCAAAGAGGGCTTTTTGTGTGTGTGTAATTCAAAATGTTATTAGGGCTTGAAGATTTTCAGATGGTTTTGGGTGTTAGTTTGCAGTTTTTTGTTACCACAGCTGGATATAAATAGTGTTAATGACTTTCGGCAGTACATTATCGTGGATTCCAGAGACAAAATGTGGAGTTGGACAGGGAGATATTAAAAATGCTGAGTCAATCTGAGGGTAAAGACAATTCATTCCTGAAGTGTACTGTCCAGTTCCCACACCTGCATCTATGTGGATTTAGGATCTGAGCACGCGGATGTCACTGACCTGAATGTGCTGGGTTTATATCTCTTGTTTGATCATGCAACATCTTTCCTCCATGTTGATGGCACGGCAATGAAAAATTTAGAGAAAGAAAAAACAAAGTTCAAGCAGAACTCAGAACTCAAACATTTTACGTAATAGTGCCTGAAACATGACATTTTTAAACAAGTGCTGTAGTTTAGCTCTAAACCTGGTTGCATCTTTGTAAATGCAAGAGACAGACAATAAGTAAGCATAATTAGATATATTTGTATTTTGTATCTAAACATTTCCAGAGCCAGAAAGAGGATCTGGTAGGACTGGGTGCACAAGAAGTTAATGTACTACAACATTATTTATAAATAAATTCTCTGAGGAATGATGCAAACAACTTTTCTAACATAAGACTTAAATTCTTGCCATATTTTCCTTAAACATTTCGAGGAGTTTTGATTATTCTTTCAGAGAAACTGCCAGCGTCTCATACAAACCTCTGAGATAGTTTAGCGTGCCACTGCGAAGCAAAGGTCTCCAGTATCAGCTTGCTCTTTGCTGCTGTTGCTCGGCTCTGCAGAGGAATTGCCTCACAGGTACATTTCAAAGCAAGAGAAAAGTTTGACAGCAGGTGAAAGAGCTTATGCCTGCAAGACAGACAGAAAGCAGTGCTGCAAGCAAGGAAGGGAGAAAGACCTTTCCATCTCCAGCCATCCCTTGCTCTAAGGAAACAGGTTTTGAGTGCTCTGACTCTGACACCGTTCTGCAACCACAGATTTCTGTCAGGTGAACACCTGAGTCCCTTTGGTCTCTGCACAGTTTTGCACTTTTGCTGTCAAATATAGGGCAGAGCCCTGCACCTCCTCCTGCTGCCAAGCCCGGATCGCTGCCTCCTTCCCTGCATCACTGGAGATAGATTGCTTGTACATCAGAGATTACTGCAAAGACCAGACCATTCTTGTTTGGGGAGAAAATGAGAAGTACAAAAGGTGACTGCGGGTTATGTTTATAGACGTTTTGTGCAACAGCAAAGCCGCACAGAAACCAGAGAATGCACAAGGGTACCAAAAAATACCAGTTCCATGCAGATTTCATATGTCACCTACCTGTGAATGATCCTCACAGAGATGGGGGTACGAGCTGGCCACATCCATGCCAAACTAGGACAGCAATATAAATTTAAGGTGTATTTAAATCTAGAATTTAAGTATTGCTTTGATTTCCAAAGATCATGTTGATGTATGTACTCAGGGAAGGCTAAGCAAAAATTTTAAAAGCAACAATAATTCAAGCATTTCTTTTGCGTGCCCAGTTTTGCATCCATGACTACGTTCTTTTGACACAGATGTACATGCATCATTTATCACTGATGCAATATCTGTGTAATACAGAGCGCTCTGTGACATTCACCAGAAATTCTCAGGGAGGAAATCCTGATGGCTTGGCACTGCCTTTGTGCAACCTGCCCTTCCTTCCTCCTTTGTACAGTGCACAAAGTACAGGGGATGTCCTCTGCCATAAGCTGTACATCTAAGAGCACAGATCCCCTCTTATTCACTTCCCCCAATGGTTCAGGGTCATTTGTCCTCTATTCACAAATAGATACACTGTGTTGTCAGATGCAATTTCATGGCATAAAATAGAAGTTACCTTATTCCTCTCCTGGTATGCTCTATGCTCTTCTCTTTGTGCTTAATACACAAAGAGTAAATACATGTCTTATTTTGTCTCTGCTTTTCAGATAGCCTGCTGCTTCTAGCTAAGTAGCTCTGAATGTTTGTGCTGGATCTCAGGGAATAATTCATCCTGCAGTAGGGTCAGTAGATTCTCACTATTGACTTCAAAAGAGTTTAAACCTAACCAATAATTTTGAACCTAATACTTATTTTTTGAATAGAAACTGTACTTTGTGATACTCTTCCTAATGCTTCATCCACCCATTGTCACTTTTGGTACAGTCTGTGATTGGGATTACAAAGGCTTGGAAAGTGCAGAGGAGGGAATGGAAAAATCCTAGAGCTTCTGGTTTGGTATCTATCTGAAATGCATTAATGGGTGCTGATAGCACATAGGAGCACAGTTACAACAAAACACACACTGCCACCAAGATGTCTACAAATAAAAGAGCTTTGCTCTTCCACATCCAGCTCATTTCAAAGGGTGCAAATTATAGTTTCATATGTTACACTGAGCTTTCTGCACAGAGTGTTATTCTCAAACAGTTTTTAACATGAAAAGAGTTTTTCTGTAGATGCAAACGCCAGTAACTTGGAAAGCAGGTTTCATTATCTACCTACATTCAGTTTTTCAAGTATTACACAATTGTGTGAAGAGGTTTACCTTTGCCCATGTATGCCAGCAGTCAGCCATTTGCAATCAATAATGCCCAACTCTGAGCTATATAACCCATATGCCACAGAGCATCTGCTGTCCCCCCATTTCTGCTGTGTTTTGGAAACACTGGCCTCTGCAGCTGTTCTGGGTAGCTGGAAGATAACCTCATCAATACATACTCCGTATCAATTTATACCTTCCTATGCCTCTCTTTGTTTTTCCGACCTGTGCTGCACATTTCCTGAGTACGGGTGCAATTTGCCTCTTATCAAATGCAAATGTCTCTGACAAAATATAGTCTCTTCCTGACTGGAGGTCACATTGTTGTACAGTGAGAGCCTTGCTAATGCCAGGGCTGATTTATTATTGGCTGGCGATTTTGATCCGATAACATTATTTGTGTTGGTAGGCTGCTCACATGTCACGATCAGAGCAAGACACTGGAGAAGGAACACAGTGTTCTGCTCCTATTTATGTTTCTTGCTATGGTTCCTTCAAAGACTAACATTATTAACTTCTCCTGTCAGACAAATGACACTCAGTTTCAGGTAATTTATACCCATCTCTTACACTGCAGGAGTTATTATATGAGCTTGAAAACTGAAGTATAAATATAGCAATGCGTTATACACATAATTACATCAAAAAAAATGTTTGCAGGTGGCTCTTGTCCAATTTAGGACCTCGAGCCACCAGCAAATCACTAGGAGAAGCTATATTGATTTCAGTGGCATTAACATGCTTTGCTAGACCTAAGGTGGTGGTGCTTTCTTCCTGGAATTTTGGAGTGACATTCATAAAAGAGACACTTGATCCTTACCCATCAGGCTCTCTGGCAAAGGGATGCCCGCACTTCAGAGGGCAGGGTGGCCTCTAGCGCACTTGGCAGCTCTGCCCTGCAGAGCCCCAGCTTTCTGCAAACTCCCCCAAAAGGGACTCTGCTCAGACCAGTGGCACTGCAAGCACCTGCAAGGGTGAAACAAGAAGAGATCTGTAGAGAAGAGTCTGCAAAGCAAGTCTTCCACTTATGGCAAGAGCTGGGATAACATCTGCTTCATCTGCTGTTGGCTGTGAAGCAACAAGCAACTGAGACACCAACAGCCATATATCGAGTGCAGCGATTGTACAACCGGCGTGCAGGACATGAAACAGGGAACAGGCTGAGGCTGATTATACATGTAGGAAACAGATCTACTTAGTCAGAGGCTGACATTTTTACATAGCTGCTTTTCCAGAGCCCAAGTGCTCCAAACAGAATAGTTTCCACTGTTTCCTTTTTCACACACGCTCAGTTTTCCAAGCCATTCACCTTTGGCAAAAAGCTTCATGCCTGGCCCCCGCTAGAAGGTCAGCTTGTTTTGAAACACAAACTGAACTCCTGCAGTTGTTAAAAATCTGGGGCAGCAATAATTTACTTCTAGATCCCAGGGTTTTTTTACTTCATCATTGTCACTAAATTTGAGCATCCACTTGTTAGAATTTATTGTTCATTTTCTGAATGAGACTTTTGCAGACTCATGACAGAATTATCTCCTAATAATTTAAATACATAGCAGGGAAATGTAGGTCTCATTGCTACACAGATTTTTATTTTTTTTTTAATGTTAGCAAAACCTATTTTAGTCCTGTACTTTTTGTGCCATTGTCAGATTTTTTTACGTGCGCACACTGACATTTGCATAATTTCCATGAGGGAGACTGGAACCTTTCAGGGAAACACAATGCGAAGTCCAGGAAGAGAAAACTTTTCATACAGGCAAAAAGGAAACAACAGTGCCAAGGTTAATGGGGGAAGTGTTTTCCACTGTGCCCCACTGTGCTCCTGGTTCTCGCTGCCCTCCTTCTGATATGTACTCTCTAAATCACACATTTTCATCAAACTGGTATGTTCTGTCCAAGTGTTTCTATACTGGCCTACAATTCCTGTTATGGAAACTTCCCTGTCCAAACACCCAGGAACCACTCTGGCAGTCACACCTGGACCACCTGAGCTGGGACTGCAACCCCTCAGGAGCTACACATGCCACACTCACAGTCAGACCAGGTTTCCTCTCTAACTTGGCCCCAGGGTTCCCATAGCAGAGTCTCAGACATCTCAATCCCTAAAATAATTTAATCTTGGTGCAGTAAGTAAGAAATTAGCAGTCTGAGCTGGGGCCTCTGAGGAGGGACCCCAAACCAAGGAACCCCTGGGCTTTTATACCCTCATAGTCTGAGTGTGGGAAAGTGCCGGGCCATTGGCAGGAGCTGTGTCTGAGTGTCCTGCTCCCAGCTGTGCCACACATCCCTGTGCCCTTTGTCATGAAATGGGCTGGCAGCTCACAGCCTCTTTCCTCGGGCTCCTGCCCCCACAAGCCACCTGCACTGAATGTATTCCTCAAGAGTTCCTCTACAGTCTCTCAGCAGACAAAAGCAAACAGCCATAATGCCAACAGGACGTGTCTCTCATGACAAAACAGACGAATCCCTCTGCAGAGACTTGTTTTCCAGCCCTCTCCCTGCTCTCAGCCAGCTTGTCCAGCTGGGCTCTGGCACTTGTCAGGGCCTTCTGTTTCAGCTCATTGAAATGGCAGAAAATGATCCAGAAAAAAGGTTTTAATGTATTTTATAATCTGTTAGAAAGATAAATCAGCTCAGTTATGACTCAGAATTAGTTCAAGGATGGGGCAGGATTGCAGAGCCAAGAGTGAGTAGAGGAAAGGGCAGAGGAAGGAAGAGGTAAGGCAGGGAAGAAGAAAAAAGCAGCAAAACAAGTTGTTGCATTGGGCCAGGCAGTCATAGTAAACAACACTGAACACCTGAAAAATCTCATCCTGGCCACCAAGATATACTTTGATTGGAACATGAAGAATAACAGGGGAATATAAGAAATAGTGAGACTTGGTGGAATAACAGCAGTAGTCTTAAAAACCTCAAATGTCCAATGACACAATTCTGTATCATAAGGTAGCACATTAACAAATGGAAAGAAAAAAAATTTTCTGAGAGATTATATCTGATTTAAATTGCACTGGAGCTATCTTCTACTTCCAGCTTTCTTCTCTTTCTGTAATTGTATTTGTTAAGTCAGATAACTTATTGCACAGCCTCTATAAACATTGTGCATTTTACATCATTTTGTCATTCAACTTCCAATTCTCCATTTGCTGTATCTTACCCAAATCCCTTCTTCTAGAAGGCCATTTAAATAATGACTGCAATGGCAATGACATTTCACCAAGAGACACAACCACAGTTCACAACATGACAGCATTTCCAGTTGTCCCACTTAGACACAAATTCAAATCCAGGAGTGATAAAAATAAGGCAGTTGGACATTTTAAAAACAGTATCTTCATATATGCAACCTGTACCTCAGTTGCCATTCATCTAAAGGCAAATTCTTAGTCACATTATCGAGTTACCATATTCAATAGCTCAGAAATCTAGCTGGAGAAAGATCAGAAGCAGGAAGACTGCCAGGAAATGTGTTTGGGACAATGCTTTCTCTTGTATTACCAGCTCAGCTGATGAATGGTAGTTTGTTTTACAGTTATCTTACAGTTAAAAGCCACATGGAAATGTAGTACACACAAGAAAATGTTCATCTTGGGATTGAAAAAAGCATTCATGGAAATAAATAAAGTAATTGTAACACTGTGCAAGAGAAAGCATTATATTCATTATACACTGGGGCAAGAAGATTAAGGAAATATATGCTGGTGACACAAAAAGGCAAGGTCTGAGTTTAGAGTCAAATCTTTAACCTCTAGTGCTTACTTGGGAATTGCCTACTGTCCTTTCTCCACATTTCTGGTACAAAACACCAGAATTGTTCACTGCTACTGCTTTTACCACTCCTTTACAGCTATTCACCACAGCAAAGGTGAGAAAGGTGGTCAAGGACTAAAATACTCCAATTCCCTTCCAAAAGAAATATCAGGACTTCGGACTAATTTCTAAACCTTTTTGTCTGTCATTAACGAATCCTTTTTTTTTCTTTGTTTTTAACCTTTCTGGTTTCTTCTTTGATTTCAGTTATAACCTCTATGACAGGTGGGAACCCAAATTAATCTCAGATGCAATGTAGCACTATGTTAGTGCAGCAGAAAAATGACCATTATGACCTTCCTAAGGACAGTCACTTCACATCAGTACAGTCTTTATTGTTCATAGTTATTAGAGCTTTCTTGCATATACTGTAGAATAAAGCATCATTTACTTTATGCCTTTTTCCACTATCACATATCAAATTAATTCTGCTTACATAACTCCATCTCTTCTTTTTTTGATACAGGTCAAAGAATTCTTTAATTGTCTCAGTAATCTAGATCTATTAAAGATCATTAGTGAAAAAACAGACAGAGAAGAAGAAAAATATACAAACCCACAGCTGGGCTAAAACTTTAATAAGTCACAGGAAAATACCAACTGCGGTGGCACCACCAACAAAAATTTAAGGATATTGCATAGTTCAGCAGCCCAGCTCTGACAGCTGGCAAGTTCTTAGAGGAAGAGTTTTACTTCTCTAGAAAATCTATGCCTAAGCAAAATGCTGAAATATTTGTCGTCTTGTTTACAACGGTATTGTATCTTTTAAAAGAACATCCCTTACCCTACAAGCAAGGAACTCAAGCCTATATAATAAGATTATTTATATACAACATGAATAGTTTAAAATTAGGTTTAAAAAGTCTTAGTAGTGCTTAATGGAAGACGGAAAATAACACAGTCAACAAAGAAACATTAGACTGCTCAAGAGAAATGTTCTAATCTATTCTTAACTCACTTTTTATCAATAATCCCCATAGCTGGCTTCTGGCCATCCCAGATGAATAATTTAGACCCAGGAAAAAATACTGATTTGGACAGACATTGTCCACAACTGTAATTCATCTGCCTTGCTATATTAAGTCACTCACCTGTTAAAATCCAATTTACTAGCATATAGACGAATATGCTTAAAGGTTACATAGCTAAAAATAACACTGCCTCCAGGATTTTCTATACTGTGGAATACATAAATTATCCTTGTCAGTATGCTGCTATATAAAGGCATTGGCTTGTATTTCTAGAAGCAGACATTTGAAGTTCAGTCAGGGGTTGCATTTTGCTCAAATAGCTTGGCAGCATACATAAAAAGTATGCGTTTTGTTTTTACAGATACTTTATTATTGCCATTATTTGGCAAAGAAAACTATCAGGCTCACCATAGGGAATAGTAGCACATGCCTAAAACTAACAGAATTATGAGGTTCTGGGTTTGGGTTTCCCTGATATTTTTCGTATGTGCTCTACAGCTGGTCTAACTTAAACCTGTAAATTTTCTTTCTGTGAAGTCACATGCTTTCTTGTCTTTGAGGAGGCTGACAAGGCAACTTCAGCTCCTCCTTCCCTCCCACTGCTGCTGACCCCCAGCTGGAGCCTGGACCTGCACTCTTCATCACCCCTCCCTCCCAAAAATCCTGCCATCGCTTGCAACAAGGGAGTCATTGTGATAGTCAGGCAGCACCTGAGTTTCCACTCCTAGCTCTCTTGAGCTCGAGGGAACGTGGCTTTATTCGACCTTGAGCATCGTGAATAAAACCATTTGCAAAGCTCTACGTGTGCATCACAGCCTCTGCGTTGCTGTTGCTAGAGCCCTCATAGGGCCTGATAGAATATTTATTGTTTGTCATTATGTAGAAGATGGAAAAAATGCTCTTTGACTCTTGGGAGCCCGAGATGACTTCCACTGGCCAAAAAGTGACAAAGGTTTCCATCTCTAATATGGATTTGAAAACCACTAACACACAGTTAACTCCACAGCTTACATCTTCAGTGGCCAGGGCATCACCCTTCAGTGCCACTCAGCAAGACCTTACTAGAAATGAGTGAAGGTGTCTACACACAGCCCCTGTCTTGCATTTTCCTTCTCCTAATAACAATGTATCAGAAAAGGCAGTGTGGCAGAATGCCAGTTACATTAAATAAAAAACATGCAGGTAATAAACTTTTATCCATGAAAAAAGTTATCAGAGGGTCAAAAAAACAATGGAAAATTGTAGCTTTAAAGTCAATGCTATGCCAAGTATTGTCAGAAACAGAGAGGGTTTCTGCTGCAACGAAGCAGATGGAAATTATTCCATTGTTCAGAGATAAAGCAGGACTCCCACCCGGGAGCTGACCGCACAGTTACACTTCTCTGCCTGAGCTGAGCCGTTCAACCACTCCTCATGGGGATGGTTGGTTCAGGAAGAAAGTTTGATACTGCAGCTATTTTTACTTTTTCTCCTTATTTCTCTTGTCCAAAGATGCAAATGCAACGACAACTCGTCCCATGAAAAAACAAGAGGCTTCCTTTGATAAACAGGATGTTGGGTTTTCTATGGAGTCAGACACACACACCTGTTCTCTTTATGGCTGGGTAAACATCCTCAACTCCCCGCAGATCCTTTTACATACTGTACACATTATGCATCTTCCTCTTGCTGTACTCACCCCAGGCTTCAGTGGGAGCAGTCGGCGTGTTGCTCAGCATGCCCGTGTCGTTAGCAGAGTACATTAATCACTCATTAACTTGTTTGCATTGCTGAGACAGAAAAGCACAAAGATGAATACATCAATGCTTTCACAAACATTACAAAGAAATACTCAAGTTTTCCTTTCAGCAGAACAAATATTGAAAAGTGAGTTGACAAAACACAAGGTCAGCTGGCATCCTGGTCTATAGCATTACTGATATTTACTTTCTCTTGTTTTATATAACTTGAATAACTTGTATTCAGGATATAAGCATACATTTATGTTTATCTTTCCGAATATAGTACCATGACTGGGGTAAGCCCCTGCTGGAGTGAAATTCCACTCAAGTCAATGGTATCCAGCCATGTTCCAACATGTGAGCTGGATTATCTTTTGTTTTGACTGTTGAGATGACACCCTTAAGTGGTGCCACAGCTCCACTGCAGATCAGCACTGCCCACGCTGCCTTTCAAACTCAGGGTGTGGGCGCTCCAGCCTCTGCTTCCACCGTAGACATGGGATACCAACCTCCTGATGTTCCTGAGCAAACGCACAAGGAGCAGTGCCCACCTTTCCCCACTCTTGGTGGGTCCGTACCCTTCACCCAGTTTGCTTTTTCATAGCTCCATTTCTCTGTCTCCCCAGATTCATTTCAGTTGTTCATGTGCCCCTTTTCCCCTCCTTTCCACTCAAGGACCATACAGTTCTGCAGGAGTGGCTGCCTTTCTCCACAGAAATCTGACTGCAGCACATCAGCAGAAGCACACACATGAGATACTAAGTTTGAGTCAAAGAGAAGGTTCACACATTGCAGTGAGGGCAGGGAGGGCACGGACCCTTCAGGCAGGGGGCTCCCCCAGCAGGTGTGTCAGCTCACACCTACCAAGACTTGGATCTAAGTCAGCAAAAGTGCAAAACACATCAGTTTATCAAAGAAACCTAGTTTGGCTTAGGGTTCCAGAGAGGAAAACAACACTTTGATTTCATATTTTTCAAGCCTTTAAACCCAAAGCAGCTCATGAGCTGCAACTGACTTTTGACTCCAAATCATTTGACTCCAACGCTTGAATGGTAAAGAAGCAGCATACTTATGGACCTGAAACTTTTAGGCTTTGCACATATCCAATTTATGGACTAATGCAAAATGAAGTATCTTTGTTACAGCAGCTTCTTTTTAGAAGTTGTTTTGACAGACACTTAGGGGTAATCAATTTCAGAGATGTAAAGGCAAACCATCACATCACCGCTGCTGGAAAACAAATAGTCCTTTTTCACCAGGAACCTAAAAATGAAGTAACGAAAAAGAACACTGAGATGTTTGATGGCTCTTCTGGAATCATTACATTTGTGATTCAGCTCTTCAATTCAAGGTAGCAATTTTCTTGTAGATAAAAGAGATACACTATATATGTAATAAATGACAGACTATCTTGAAACATTTATCAACTTAATAAAAAGACAGACAGGAAATCAGTGCACTAATTTTAGAAATAACATCAAGAACAATGATCTGAGGGAGAATAATAAGAGGAAATTGAGAAGATAAAGCACACTAGAGTCATTTTAGACAGAAAGGCGACAGTAAGATTCTTCTAAACTCGCAGGGGAGCTACACTGAGGGCAATCTGGCGTAGCTAGAGGTTATAAATAGTATGGAACAATAGAGGACAAGAAATATCAGAACTTGTCAAGCTGAGGGAAAGAAATCAAACTTTACAGTCCCATAAAGCTCTTTGTGCAGTAACTAAGACTCATGCGAGTGGGACGCTACTATCATCCTCATCAGTGTTTACAAGTGTCCCTCTCACTGCATGTCAGAGTTAGAAAGAGCAGGGCTGAAGAAAAACCTCATATCAGGGCTACTGGCACAGAGTCAGGGTAAGAACAGAACACTTGTAATTGAGTATTTCTTTCCACAACTCCTTTTGCTGTGATGTTGATGGAAATGACTGATGAGCTCCATGACCAGCTTGTCTTTGAGAAGAACCACTCCGGAGTGTAATAAGCTGTTCCCTTTTTTTAGAAATAGAGTCATTGCATAGGGATTACTTTTTCCTCTTCTGGGCTGTATTTTACCTGACTATAAAAGCATTCTTCTGACTGCACAGATTTCTTCCCCTCCATTTTCATTTGCTTTAATCAAGCATTGAGGTGCAATACTTGCAGACTTTTACTATTACTTTGCAATGCACATGGAGGAGTAACAAACAAGATAAGGTCAGAAAGAAGAGATGCAAGAGGGGCACTGGTAGCTAAAATAAGGACCACACAGTAACACTTGGTGTGACCTAAGAATTCTTAATTACTCCGCTAAATGAAACTCAGGCAACACAACCTCCCAACACATTTAATGACTTTGTCCAATTCAGTACCTGCATATTTAATTGAAATTCCTTATTTAGCTTATGAAAATCTATTTATAGTAGTCACTGTAACCATTCAGTTTTCAGGCCTTTCATGGCTATTTCATTACCTTCTCTGTTTTCCAAAATGAGTCATCCTTCCTTCAGAGTAATTTTTGAAGATGACAATACAACATGGGGAGATAATGCCAATATTCTCCTTCCGCCAGACATATTCTCATTAATTTTCTTGTTTCAGATGGCATTATAAACACATACAACATTTCTATTGTTCTTGGGTCATCAGCTGCTTTTAATCAGCAGAATTTCGGTTCAGTTACCAGTTCAAATGAGTTCTTTCTCACTGAAATTAATAGAACGATACAGATAGACATTCAATTAAGATTTGGCCCAACTACATAAATAAGTTAATGCCTGCAGCAAGAAATTATTTCCTTCTTTTTAAACAGCTACAGGAACAATAGTTCATTTAATTTTATAAAAAAGTTTGAGGATAGTATAAATAGGAAGAGCAGTGAAAAACCATCACATATATGAATACAGCAATTTAAAGGGGGAGGCAGAATCCTTTCGGATCCACTAGCAATTCTTGAAATTGCTTGTGAATCACTAGGCATTTTTCTCCCCAAAAGCAGTAGTGGACAGCACCTCTTAAACTGGCATGGCTAAATCAGAGTTTGATAAACATGAGTTTGAAATATTTTAATAAAGCAAGGTTGATATATTGTGGTAATTGCCTGTACATTATGTATATATGAGGCGAGAGAGGAGGTAAAGGGAGTAGATGCCAGTTTGCACTCTGGCTTTCTGTTCCCCCTGGGTGTGGGATCCCCAAGAAGCCCTTGGGGTGGGAGAATTTGATTTACCTGCCACTACAGCTGCTGTACAGGTGACATATGGGCATCTTCTGTATCTTAACCAAGTGCTGCAAGATTAACATCCTTACCTGGGCTATCATGAATAGAACAAGCAGAAGGAGGTTCTGTGAACCACCTCTTGAGTAGCAGAGGGTTTTGTCCAACTTCATGCTTCTAAATAAAATAAAAAGAAAGAAAAAAAAACTATATTGGACTCACTGCCAAGCTCTCAAGTTTAGTGAAGAGAAATGAACATTTCCAAGTTGTTTACTCCACTTTAAATAGAAAGATGTTTAAAACAGAGCAAGCAAACAACACTCCAGATGAATCTTTTCCTCTGCACTAAGTTTGTGCTCAGTAACTGCACCTAAATATCCAAAGTGGGTAAGGTAAATCCCACCTTTTTATTTTACACTGAAGTAGTTGTCTAAAGGCAAAGGGCATGATCCAACTTTCAGTTTTGTCACTACCACAACTGGCATTCATTTGTACGCCAAAATGCACAGCGGCCTCCCTCCAAGCTGTCCAGGAGGCATTCAGGAAAACTCATAAATCTGTCCCCAGTGTGACCACCCAGACAGCACAGACCTGCAGGATGCTCAACACAGGTCACTGCCAGATCATAATTTGCAAGTGTTGATTAAAGAGTGCTCTTGGCTATTTTTACCTACTAGAAAACAGGCCTAACAAAGAAAGATAATTAAACAGTTCTGTATTTGGAAACATATTTGCTCACAATAGATTTGGATTCCCTTGCTCTTATTCTGACTCCAGTGATTCAATATTTTATCCTCATCTTCAAACTAAAAGACCAGGACCAGATGTGCTTGATACCCATGTGATTTCTATGACTGATCTCTTTAAATACACTGACAAATTCTTGTCTTAGTGCTCCTCTGCATCTCTTACTCACACTGCTCTCCTGCAAGCAAGAAACAAAAATACTTCAACCAACTGAAAGGTCTATTCGACCTCAGCTTGGTCAGAAACAACACTGAGATGATTTTTGTAATAAAACCCTTTCTGCTGTGCTACAGGATTAACTTTCACCCTGGTTTCATGTAAGTAATATGAAATCTGAGAACTACAGAGGTTTTTTTTCCTACTTTCTGTATCATCAGCTGGTATGTTATGTGACAAAGAGAAACGAAAAACTGTGTTTTGTACAAACCCACAAGATCTATGTTACTTTCAGTGAAAAGCAAACACTGTTTTGTTCCCCAGAAATACAGACAGGTTGTAGTTATCAACCTTTAAAAGAACCCACAGCATTCATTTCTGAAGTCAAATTCCAAAGTGCCAAAACTATTGCAAGTCAGCAGAACTGATGGACTCATCGGGGCTGTCTTAAAATAACCACTGACCCAAAATCTCCAATAAACAAGCTAATTGATAAATATCCTACAGTGTAGAAGATAACCTTAGCAAAGAGATCATCACTAATCCATTAAGTTTCTTTAGATTATATTGACAAATTGTTGGGTCTTCTAAGATCTACCAGTCTTAAACTGGACAATTCAAGATTCCAGTATGCCCTGCCACTGTATGTATTTTATATTTGAATAATATTCTCATGAATTTACTAGGTAGATTTAAAAAAAAAAAATCCTTATTTTCCCCTCTATGGATCACAAAAGATTGTTCTTCAGAGGAAAAAGGAAGTTAACCTTTTTCATGTTATCTGCACAAAGGATTTAGTGCAAAGCATAGGAACACAATTTACCAGTTGGACATGAATAAAGAGGCCAAAATCAGCCTTTGGAGGGAAAGGCTTGCTTGTTTACTATTAAAAGCCAAACAAGAAACAAAAAAAAGAAACATTGAGAAGAGTGAGCACTTCTTGCACAGATTTCTACAAGTTAAGACCACAGGAACATCTGTGGCCTTGGAACAGGCTGAATTTGGAGATGGGAGAAAAGTGCCTGACTGGTAGAAGAGTGAGAGCCTGAAAAAATTTCCCAAAAGGAGAGGGTTAGGACAAAGAGCAACTCCTAAAAAATTCCCAGATGGAATGTGATTGATTTAAGCTGGTTACCTTTACAGCTGTAAGGTATGTCTGTTCAACTGAGACTATTGGAAAGAATTTTGGTAACAAGACTGAAAATGCAGACGTTTTCAAAGCTGTGGAGATCTGGCCTCCTATGAAGCCAAAGAGAGCAGAGACCTACACTCACAGACCAGCAGTACAGTGATGAGACCCAACTCCCTCTACTAATTATTCTTACTGAAGCTAAATTTGCATTGGATACACTGGGACACTAGCTAGGGAAAATATACTGGAAGCTGGTTCACAGGGACCACATGACTTATTAAAGGCATGCTAATATTTATGTTCATCTTTTACTGAGGTTAATCTGAACTTTTACACTGGTTTCCAAAGAGACAAGTGGATCTCTTAGAGAAGGCCAGACACAGAAACCTGACTTACTACTTAAGGACAAGATGAATTAATGAGTATCTGTGTGTCTGTGTTCAGCTACTCCAACCTGCACGTTCAACTTGAAACTGAAATGGTTTCGTTTGGATGAATGCCTGTGAGAAATGTACAAAAATCAAACCTTGTTTACTGTTCTAGCACTGCTTTTAATTGCTGCCAATATTTTCTACCCCATGACAATAAAAAGCTTTAGATTTCCCAATGATTTCTTTCATGATCCCTTGAATGGAAATGCAATTAGTACCCCATGACACACTGAAAAACCCCTATAAATATTGACATTTGTGTGTTAGGTGAGATAGCAGGGAAGCAGTCACATACTGTTTGTAAACAAGCTGTACATTGAAGAGGTCTGTGCTTGAGTATCTTGCTGTCTCATGGACTTAACTGTACAGTTAAACAAAAAACCACTAACCCTAAGAGCAGATTTCCCATGTAATCAAGTATTTCCCTACAGTTCATTTTGCACTTGTCAAGTACCTAGAGCAAAATGATACTTAGACAGTAAAAAGAACATAACAGGAAGAATCTTCATAAAGTCCTACAAAACAATTGCAAATTCTGCAAAGAGGCAGAGAGGGAAAGAGTGCAAGAGTTGCTCCCTTGCAGGCACTGGGCATCTGAAATGCTGCAGTTACTGTCATTTGCAACAATCCATTCTCACAGTGTTTACCATGTTTTAATAGTTACTCAAAGACTGGCAGCACAATCCCTCATCTCAGTGCTCTCATCTAGAAATCCTAAATCTTGTATTCCTTGCTGAGTGTATCATATAGGACCAATTATTAGTTTCATAGCATTTTCACCTGTAAAAATACAATGAAAAACAAATTCAAAAAATACTTTATGGTAATATAGCATTCTTCTCTCTACTCCCCAAATTGAAATGAATGGGAGATGATTACATGTTAGCAAAGCAGCAACTGGAAGCACAGTGGGGAGAAGAAACTTCTGCTCCAAAGCTGGGGATGAATCAACAAACCAAAGCTTTTCAAAAGGGTGAAAAAATGTTAAACTTAAAAGTTTCATTTCAGCCTTCTAAGTCTGGGCATAGCATACAAGGCACTCTGAGTGCAATCTCTACAGATGCAAAGTTCACAGATGTGACTGCCTGCGGAAGTGTATTAAAAGGTCAGTCATATTTGCTTTTGCACACAAATGGAAATGATTCCCATATGTATTTACTGGGCTCTTTGACAATGTTATGGATTAGATTTGGTCAGTCAAAAGATCGTTCAGTGTATCCTACTCTTTCCACAGAGCAATTGCAAAATAGATATTTCTGGATGAAATATCTGAAGACACAGGAAATTTCGAAGAACCTTATTCAATCACTTCTTGTCCATCCGGTCCTTGCTGTGGCTCTGATTGCTCCTCTCTCCTATCAGATAGGTACTGAAGATAAAGCTGTGTCCAGTCACAGAGCGTAGTTTATTATTTCAGCTGTTGCTCAGACAAAAGGAACGATGCTGCCACTACCCTTCCAGCCAAGCAAGACCTGGGTAAACATCCAGAGGCACCCACTGAACTTCACTTCTTTTGTTACATAGACAGAACAGCAAAAAACTGCAGCACTGAAGTCACTCAAAGGTACTTTTAGTTGCAGAAGATAATATTGTAGGCAAGGAATTGCACACCTGGAAAATCTCTGTCTTGTCAGGTTGTCTTTTGTAAAATGACAAAAGCAAAATCTAATTGGAATTTCCACATTCAGAGATTCTCATACAAGAGTTTTGGTATTTGATCAAAATGGTATTGACACAGCTTATATGGCAATTTAGCTCAAAATTTTAAATTATAATAAGGAGGATCAATTTTTCTCTCTGCTGCCATGGACTTTAATAGGATTAGAGTTCTAACAGAAAAGGATTTGTGCCACTTGCAATAAATTATGGTCAAATGTCACTTCTCTTAAGCAGGTTTCATTTCAAGTAAGTAATTAAAAAACCACAAAACAGTCCTGGCAGTTATGCATTACAGCATTCAGTAAACATATTACCTCCACTCCACTGACTGATCAAGCAAACCCAAGAAATTTCTGGACAAAGATCTTCCTTCACCTGACCTGTAAGGAGGTTTTGCGTATAGTACCTTTCCTCTGCTTGAATCTGAGAGCAACTTAGTCACCAAGGTGTTTCTTGAAGTAGGTTCAGCTACTTGAAGTAGGTTCAGCTACTCATGTCAAAGTATTTTAAGAATCTGCCTTTAATTTATTGCTGGAAGAAACAAGACTGTTGGAACTTCAGCCTTTTGCACATTGTGGAAACTCAAAGCTTTGAGAGCTTTGTCCACAGACCCCACAATAAGTATGACTCATGAAATGCTTTTCTTTCCTCAGTATGCAATAAAGAAAAATATTATTTATAGCATCATACAAACTATTAAGGAATTGCTTTTCTCTGAAGTTCAGACATAGCAAGGGAATAATAATTCGGATAAATGGTGGTATTTACAGTTCCTCTGAATTGGGGCCACACATCATATCTTGGCCAAATATGTGGTTATGACGAAGGATTCCAAAATTTCTCAAAATACTTCTGACATTCACAAGTTCATGAGGTCTAATATCTGATTGGTTTTGGCTCAGAAGTGACTTGAGCACTAAAGTAATTTTAAGAACACTAACAGTGGAGCAGTTTCCTTGCCTTAGGGCTCTCACTTCCATGCCTTACACTGGATCTTTACATATATCTTCAAAAAGGTCCTACAATTCTCAAAAAATACTCTCACTAGGATTTGTCAAAAGCTTTCAGCAGAGGCTCATCCGTTCCCACAAAAGTTTGTGGCAACCCTACAGCAGAGAGTTACAAGAAGTTGTACATTACAAGCCTGTTACTGCTCTTATCAGTTGTGCTCCGAGAACTTAAATCACACAAGAAATCTCATCAGTGTTCATTTTGGCCCAGACTAAAGAGATAAAGACTTTCCATAGATGACATTTGAGGCACAATCCATCAGCTGTAACAAGATGTTCTAGAATGGCACTAGGTTTACGGCAGATATTTTGCACAGAATAAAACTGCTCTTTTTCTGAAGCTGATTACAAGGAACACTGGGAAGCATCATCTTACCAAAAATAAGAGGAAATGAGTTGATTCGCATGAATCAGTCAGAGGAGAAATGTACTAGCATGGCATCTTTTAACTTGGGCTATAACATGCAGCCCAAAACGCAAGTGTTTAAAGCCAGGTTCAGATACATCAGTTTCAAGCCTACTCTATTTAGCTTCAAATCCGTTTCTCATGCCTGAAGCTCAGTAACATTTTCAAATCTAGTAATAGTTATGTAAGACTCAAATAAGGCAAAATACTCAGTGCAAAAACCCCACTCTGTGTGAAATGGAACACGGTAAAGGTCTGTTCAGGAGCAAACACCAGAAAATTTAAGGCAGATGCCCCCTCTTTAGGACTTTCTTCATCTCCCAGGCACTTGTAGTCAGTAAAAGAAAAGAACCTTCGATGGTAGTCTTGCTATGGAAATAACACCAGTCCTACTCATGGTGCAAAATGTATTCTCCAGCAGCTGTTCATTCTGCAGGACAACTTGAAAAAGAGTAGTAAAAGACTTTAGAGGAAAGATTTTAAAATACGCTTAATTTCGACTTTGCCTTCCCTGCCTTCCTGGAACACTGTAAATCCATACAACATTCATGGATTCTGACAACAGGTGACCTTTCCTCTTCTAAACAGAATATTGCCATAAGATTGTGTTTTCTCTATTTTCATTCAGAGCAACGATATAGCCATCAAATGCAATAAAAAGCAGCTGCTGAAGCACATACTGAAACATGACCCGGGCTGAAGGAACAACTGTTGCACTTTGCACACAATTCGGAAGGGCATTTTGGGTTCCTGCTGTCACCAGAAGTTGTATTTTAATCACTACAGAACACGATATGCTCGAGACAACGATGCAAGAGCTGCACATCAGCCAGTAATTTTCCTCAGGTCATGTCAGGCAAAAAGTACCACAGTTTCTTTTCTCTCTATCTGATTTTATGCCAACATGTACTCTGAAAGCTGTCGTCTGGCCTTTCAGTCCCTGTGATGTATTGCATTAATCTCCCAGTTCCCACAGGTTCATATTTAAAGAGCTTCTGTTCACTTATGTCTGCCTCGTAAAAGATCTCTTGTGTTGTTTTTCTCCCCACCCCCTTCAAGATTAATAAACATTCTGCTAAGAAAAGGCTTTTGCATCAATCAGATTTCATAGCTGATTAGACGGGAGGTACTCTGGCTGCATTAGAAAATGGGCCTCTTTTGACTGTTTTTGCTTCTAAAATTAGCTCAGCTATTTCCCGAGAGAAGTCTCTGGCTAGAAGCAGACACCCCCACAAGGCAGTGCACTGGAGCTGTGTCAGAGCACACTGAAAAGCCAGCCAGAGTGTCTAAGAAAACTGAGAAACTGCTCCCCTCCCAGCCAGCAGCACAGCCACGGAAGGGTTACACTGCAGAACCCAGCTGGGAGGGCTCTGAAAGGCTGTATGTCTGGGACAACAGGGGAAAGCCCAAATCTGATGCCAAGGGCAAAACACTCATTAGCCTCACCCCCTGTAGAATTAGAGCTGCTATTATGTATGCCAGGACTTGTCCTCCCTTGGTTTGTTGCTGAGCAGCCACACCACCTCTGCCAACAGCAAGATCCACATTTCCCAAAGATGCCCTGAGTGCAATATTGCAGCCACCTGAAAGGCAAAGACAGCCATCCATAAAAATGTTTCCTGCCCCCATGCATAAAAATATGCTGTACACTTTTTTCAGGAGTTCTTGAATTCAGCCAATTTACTCAGCTCCGTGAAATTCAGTAGAGTAAGTTTTGGGCCAAGTGATAAAAGTTCCAATATCCCCATTGTAAGTAATGGATCTATATCAGAATCTGTGCAGGCCCTGTTTATACAGGTTTACATCCTTCTGACAGTAGGAAAAAGATAAAAATAGGTTACAGGTACTTTTGCGAGACACACAGAACTCTCTTTGCTCAGGTTCACTTTCTCCTACCAGCCAGCCCATATTATGAAATAGGAAACGAACATTTGCTTCAGGGTTGCAGTGCAGTGAGTCGCACGCAAGGGATTTTACAGGAGACGTTCCTGTTTAAAATCAGGAACTGGAAATCCATGCCCTGTTATGGACAGCTCTGGAAGCATGGGGTGAGGATGGATATTTAAATTAAATTCACTTTCTAACAACTACTTATTGGAAAAACGAGACATTGACTGCTTTTGAAGTTCTGCTCTAGCAGTTTGCAAAAGAAGTTATTCAGTTGTAACAAAAGAGGAGGTACATCT
Organism: Grallaria varia; assembly: GCA_013396735.1. Classification (NCBI taxonomy): domain Eukaryota; kingdom Metazoa; phylum Chordata; class Aves; order Passeriformes; family Formicariidae; genus Grallaria; species Grallaria varia. Next base: position 1,100,946 of record VWZG01000460.1, read on the forward strand.
AACATAAGTACATAGTTCCTCTGCCTTACTTGTACTATTGTACCAATAGAAAAGATCCTCAGTGAGTGAAGCCAGGATTAAAAAAAAAGTAAACAAAAAAAAATCAGACACAGCTTAGGTTTCTAGGCAATAGTATAAATTCTGAGCACCCCTTTGAAGTAGGGTAACTTGGCAATACTGTAACACCTTCAGGTTTTTAGGCAAGGTTTGGGATGAAAGAAAGTGGCAGGAGTTCACTTGGTCTTTTGTTTGTTTCTTCTTCCTGACACCATAATGAAAAGATTTGAATTTTAACTTCCATGATTTTTTTTTGAAGATCAAAACTAATATTAGAAAAAGAAGGGAGCACCTCTCTGCAGCTGTCATTGTTTTTATCCACCCGAAGTTTAATTTACACAAACAAATGCTGACATGCAAGCACATGTAACAGTCAAAACTGGTTTTAAAAAAAAAAAATTAAAAAAACCCCTCACACCTACATATACAATAAGAATATTCACACTCCTGTATTTCACATATTAAATAGGAATATGCAATATTAATGTTCATACCAGAACTGCATCTGCTCTTCTGTCTGAATTAGCTGACCCAAAATGGCAAGGGGAGGAGGAAAAACCAATAACAAATGCTAAAATTTTGCTTTCAGGAGCTCCATTAGATTTTATTTCCACAATTACATGAACCCATGGAAACTAGTGCTGCTTAAGACTGACTTTGTGTCACTGAGTGCAGAGGAGACAAACTCCCTGGTGCTATCTGAGATTCTTGCACTCTATTGTCAGCTTCTTTTGGCCAGACTGTATCTTTTTTCCTGTATCTATTGGGCCTTAACTAGAGCCTTTCAGAGGCTGCACTATCAGCTAGAGTCTAAGGGTTACTTTTGAATGTACCTATTCATCGTCAAATTTTAAAAAAAAAGCGCTTTTCTAGTCTTTTCACTGCAATAAATCATAATAAATTACAGTCACACTGTAGCCAACTTAGACTATGCAGATACAGCCTGCAAACATGAACAGCAAACAGCTAGAGAGCATCCCATGCTATCAGCTCTGTTTTCTCAGTGTCTAGGACAAAATCCTCAGTGAGGTCAGGGTATGCAGAAGGCACTCAAACCAGAAGTGGGTCCACTGCCAGAGGATATCCAGACTTGGTACTCCCTCTGCCTGGATTAGGCAGAAAGGAAAGAGTCTCACCTCTGCAGCAAGCTCATCCTCCCCAAGTTCCTGATGTGCATCATCTTTGGAAAATAAAATATCTCAGCTGACCAGTTCCTCTACCATCAGCATCAGAAGCCTTTCTGGACATGTCAGGTATCATTAAGCTTGTGATGTGCTCTGAAAGACAAAAAGAATCAGTGAATAAATCTAGCTGGCATCCATTAATAGTAATCATAGCTCCCAAAGGCACGTCCCATCTTGACTTGGGTTTACACATTGTATCCTTAGAATACAAAAAGCGTTGGATTATTTGGTAAATCCTGAGGTAGTTTTAACAGCAAAGTGAATATAAACCTAGTCAGTGTTTATGTTTTATTAACTCTGTATGTACTATCGCTGTATGTGGTGCGTCACACACTAAAAAGGAAGACTGTGCCTTAATGTTTCCAACAAACTGGACAAACAGATCAAGCTATCACTGAAAAAATTACCTTTGTTGCCCAATTCTACATTCAAAGAAATGGGGTCTTCAAGTTTAAAAATCCACTACTGTATGCTTTGTCCTGTAAGAAATAAAAATACAAAAGCACAGATTAGGACTGGATTAATTAATTAGTACCTCATGCAAAACTGACTACTATTTTGTAACTTCAAAGTAGTCTTTGCACCAATAAATATTATTCAACTGTTTTTCTTCAACTTCTTTCTAGGTGAGCTTGTAAAATTTATATATTTTGCTTGACCATTGCAAAAGAAAAAAGTCAGGAAAGTAATTACAAAACTACAAAGAACAAAGATATGTTTAGATAAACATGAAGAATGGGAACAGCAGAACAGCACATAGAAGACTTTTTACTTTAATTGTTCAATACATGGTTGAGTAAAAAGAAACAGTGATCTCAAACACCGAGCATTTACAGTAAAGAATAAAACCTCCGATAAATAATGGACTAGGAACAATATGAACTGAAGCCCATTCTAAATTAAACACCTCACTTTTAATTCATCACTCTCTCAGAGCTGCTCTGAACTTAGTTTTACTGAAGTGTGAAAGAAAACATTGGAGGCATTGCTTATCTGCTGCAGTGAAACATTAGGATCTCGTATTTGAAAACTATTTAGAAATACAGCAAGTACTTATTCAAAGATGGGAACTAATCAAGTACATAAATTACATATACAGGCATGAGTTTTTCTACATGTCTACAGAAATTACATATATGAGAAACCCGACTTTGGTAGGACTCTTCATACACACATAAATACTTTCAGAACTAGGAATCAGTCAAATGCTGAGGAAAAAGAATTTTTCAAACCCTAAAAAAAAAGTTTCAAATAGCTTGTGACAACATCTAAAACACTCATGAAGCTCTTTAGCTCCACGATTGATAATAACATCATCACAATTAAAAGCTCCCCCATTATGTATCTGAGACCTAAGTCCAAAAACTAACCAAAACATAAAATAACCAATTAACATGGCTCATCTTCAAAAATGTTAATCCACATTAGTTCCTCTCCCCAGTGGAGTGGCTAATGCAACTGATTGATTTTTCTACTGAATATTTCTATATGGGCAAAGCAAGCCTTTACATAAGAACAAAGATCTGGACTTTAGTTTCACCGCAGTGAAGGTGACTGTCTTTAGAGTTAGCCTTTTGACATATAGCAAGATATTATATTTACCAAGATATGGGGACTGTAAATTGAGGTTATCTAGAATAGAACCCAGAGCATTCAATGTACCCATTGTGTCTGCTGTGAGCAGGGTCATTAACATTTTACTGCAGTTGAGAGCTATAAACTTGATTTCCTGCACATTGTGTTTGTATATGCAATAAACCATGCGGTAGACAGAATTCAGTGAATTCAGCTCTGCAGAGAAAGAAGCACATGAAAAAACCAGGTTCTTCACTTCTACTCTCCCATCCAATCAAGGCATATTTTCAAGTGTTTCTTCTACCTTCATTACAAGCTTTCCAATTCTTGCCCCAGATTTCTGAGAAGGAAAGTCTCGGGACATTTTCTTGGACAAGACTATCTCTTATCTCTTGTATATCTTGTATATCTAGTTATACTCATTTGTTTTGGAAAGCACGATGGCAGAATGTATGATGCAATTATCCTCATGCAAATGCTGCAGAAACATTACTTCAACAGAGCTTCATCTAACACGAAAAACAAGTAACTCTAGCAGTATATAAATTCTTGTCCTTCTCACTTCTTTTTAAGTCCTTTCCACTGCTGCAGAAGGTGCCAAACAGTTGTCTGTGTGATAGAAAAGGCCACTTTTCTTGTTTTTCCAGTCTGAGTACTCTCTGTTCATACTGAGCTCCATTTTTTAGCTCTTTGTTTTCAGTTTTTCATAAACTCTTCAAGTAGTTTTGATTCCAGAGTCATCTTGTATACAAGCATTGCTGACTTCTGAAGATGGGAGAATATCCAATTTCTGCAGAGCATTTAGCCCCTTCAGTGACACCTGGCTTCCTCTCGGGTGGTCACAGCTTCTCCATTTTTGGTACCCTTAGTCTGTGTCAAGCTCTAGGCACACTTAGTCAGCCTTTTGTGAAGCAACCCAGACAATACTGTTAACGGGGATTTGGTGGCTTCAAACTGTTAGCAGATGGCACAGCATGCAGCTTTGGGTGACTCATGAAATACAGAGAGGATAACAATCTACTGGAAGTGTCTCATCCCACCTCAAAGCACTGAACCAGAATTCCAGCTGCACCAAATTTGGATACTGCTGCATCATTTCCAGAGAAAACAGCAATTCCCCTCCCCTGCCACCCCTTTCCCTCACACGAACACTGTTAGGGGCTGGGCACCCAAAGCCAACCATAGACTGCAGTGTCCTATATTGCATTAATAAAAACCATTTCTTCAAAGGTCAGCCAAACATTCTCTTTTGGCTTTGACTTGTTCATTTCTATTTTACTGTAAATTTACATATTTATAAAGTATTTCATAAACACAACTTAAAACATTATTAGCAGTTCATATCCCATTTGGCAACTGACAAAAAAAAAGAAACAAAAACATGCAATTAGACTTTCCCACATATTGAAGGGGTTTAAGCATGTAAAGGAGATACACAAAGAAGGGACATCTATGTAACATACTACTATCATCAAATGATTAGAAATTTGACTTGAATGTTTTTCCATAGGGACATCTCCTTTGTGCAAGTTGCTGAAGATTGCTTTTATGTTAAGGATATGTCGTTGCACCTTGGGATTGCTAGCAAGAAGGCGGAAGCTGGAAAAAGCATCTGATGTGTAAGCACCGACCCATCTCCCCAGAATCCCTGGATCTGACTGAGTTGAAGTACCAGAAATACGGCACCAAGGGAAGAAGACAAAAACTGAAGTCTAAAAGCATATTAAGAGCATCTGAGTGACTATGATTGCTAGAAAAACAGCTAACACAGAAATAGAAATCAAAATACAAGATAAACAGAGCAGTGCTACCAGAAAAGAATGCTAATATAACTATGTATATATGCTCCATAAATACCTGAGAGTTCTTTGATACCTTATTTGATAATAACTTTCTTCTTTAATGTTATTTAAAAATGACCAGGTCCTGGAGATAGCTGTGATTTTGATGGTATTCAGTATGTTTCAGTTTGACCCAGGTCAATGCAGAAGGCTGTTGCAGTTCTGTGACTCTGGGCATGGAGCAGGACAGCACCAGGGAGCAGCAGGGGCAGACTGCCGTGCCTGGGAGGATGAGTGGGGAGCTGAGCTACACAGCGGGAGGCAGAGGGGGCCATGCCCTCCCCGACAGCACTGCAGTGCCACCAGACCCGGCAAAGGTGAGCAGACCAGGTCCAGTGATGGTGGCCACATTTAGGCACAGGCCAGATCCTCAGATAGGAAAGCCCAAGGTCAAGACGAGAAATTGAGCCAGCAGGTAAGGGTCAGGATTGGATTTGAGGAGAGTAACCAGGGTCAGGCACAAGCATTGATCACCAGGGGAGCCCACAGCAACAAAAGCAGGTCTGAAATCAAGCCAGAAAGCCAAAGCCAGGGTCTGGCTGATCACCAGGGCACACAGCCAGGCATGGGAATGGCTGCAATGAAGGGACCTTAAAGGTAGCAATAGGAGGGGGAAGAATATGCCTGGGGTGCAGGCAAGGTGCTAATTAAACCAGAAGAGACAGAAGCTTTATTCTGGATCACACTAAGTGCAAGAGGTTCAGGAATCTTTAAAACTTCAAGCCCACTATTAAAACAGAATTAGGGGAGCAGGGTGGGAAGAAGGAGGGAATATTTCCCTTGGGGATGGAACACAGACACAGTATTCTCCCCTCTTCATTTGTTATACTATTGTCCATGTTTGTCATGCAGTATCACGAAGTCAAACACAATTTGTATGCAGTGAAACAATCTCAAAGTGAAAATATATCCTCCTTAAAATAAAGCATAAAACAAAGGCTAGAATTCTACACACAAACTTTGTTTCTTTGACTTTTTTGCCCCCTCAATTGTAAGCTCCAATTTTCAAGTAACTTTGTTTATAACGTTTGCATGTGCATAACACATTCCTTATCCAGAAGGATAATCTGGATATGATCATAAAATGATCATAAAAATTTTGAGATCGAAAAGGAAGAAAGCATCACACGAAGCAAATTGAAATTCAGTTGCACTAATAGCTTTCTATTACTCTGCTCTTAATTATTCATTCAGTACTTTTCCTTGCTTTAATTGATCAAACTTGTGGATGATATTTCTGGTATCTGAAGTATTAAACATTCTGACCAGGAATTTATAATTAAATTCTTCTGGGTACTTCCACAAACAACTGAAATACCTTCAGTGAAGCAACTATTGAACAGATTCCCCAGGCAGAACCAAATCTCCAGGTCGCTTTTACTGAACATGTCTATGCTTTTCTTCCATGTGAGAAAGACCATCCTAGGTTTAATCCATCATTCATTACGAGTCACAAGAAGTGAGTCAGGTTTAGTTGGAACAGGAATCACATACCACAGCATTAGCCATTGCTACTTTCTCGCACTATATTTCTCGCTGCTTACGCTTAGTATTTGCAGCAGGTCTGCTGTACCAGGATCTGGTGTACCAGCTGCTTCCATAAACGGGAGGTAATTTCAGCAGGAATAATTCAACTTTCCAGAAAAATAATTTCGCTGCTTTTATATGGGGGCATCTAAGTTCCTGTACATCCCTGCATACACACTATCATTTATTTTCTGCTAGAAAATAATAAGCAACTTCATGCTTCAAGATACGACTGTTGAAAGTCAAAAAGCCTCAGTCACTGAATGAAATCCAACTTGTCTTAAAGGAGTCTAAAGTCAGCCTTGCAGTTATTGTAAAACGAGTTCTTACAAAGTATGGATTATAAGCACATAGTTTCAAGTCCTTAACAGCAAACAGTTGACCCTTCCAGGGGCACAGGTAGTGGGAGAGATCTTTTCTTTAGAGTGCAATGAAAATTTTCAAGTGGCACAACATCCTTAGGTACCCACTACGTGTCCTCCAAAGAACAGCAGGGCAGAGGACTGATCACTGGTCAGTAAGGCCACACCAGCAAAACCAGTCTGTCTTCTGACTTGTGCATACACAGAAGAACCTGGACAAGGGAAATCAGTGCAGTCAGTTGCTAAGCTTGTTTGCTTTTACAGGCTTACTGAACTGGAGGATGTGTCAGAGAGAATCTGCACGGACCTCCTTTCCCCCAATGATTTTTTCATGGCACATGTAAGACAGATGAGTCCTGGATAATGAGTCTCAGGAACCTGGGACAGAATCCTACTGTCCTTATCCCTCCACTTCTCAGCATAGCACAAAAACTGCCCTAAGAGAAGCTCTCTCAAAATGTGTCAGACAGGCAAGAGTAAGTTTTGTTCACTAGTGCCCAGACAATGTTAAGTCACAGTCTGTACCAGTTCCTGTCAGGGGGACAGTTATATCTGGCTCACTTCCATGTACCAACATTTAATTCTAATGACTTTTTTCCTTCATATAATCAAGCAGGTAAAGCAATGAGATAGATCTAGAAAACTCAGTACATGCCTCACTCTCCTTTCACTTTTTACCACTGTTGGGAAGGAGTTTACATGAGGGGGAAAAAACCAAGCACTGTCAAAGAGAAAACTGATACATCATCTTATGCTGGTAACTTTTGACAGTATAAATATCCTCTGCACTGAGAAAACAATGGTCTGTGCGAAAACAGGAGTCACTGCAAAGGTACCACTTCTTCCCACACCACAGCTTCACATTAAAAGATGAGATAAATGAACAAAAATGCTTACTGCATCCCCAGGGCTATCACAACAACCTACATTTCTTTCCTCTCTCTGTCACTAGAGCATTTTCAGGATAAAGTTACTGCCTGTTTGGCTAGTTCCACAGCAAATGCCTGCTCTCAAGTGAGTGGGGATACAGAGCTGAAGGGACAGGGTGACATTTAAAAGATGGAACAGGAAAATAAATGAAAGCGGTTGGAGAAGCTTCACTTCTAAATCTCTTTTTCCCTTAAAAGCAAACTGCATTTTCAACAGGAAACTAGGAATCTGTAGTCATGTTTAGATCACCTCCTGGTGCTACCACAGTAGACTTCCAAGAAAATACTGAGTGCCAAACTCACTGAAACACTATAGATTTCCAAGTGATTGAGAAGTGACCAATGCACTACTGGAAAAATCAAGAAGCAGAATGAGAAGGACATGGTGCACGAAAAAGCTCACGATACTCTTCTCCTCTTAGAAAACAAATTTTCTATTGAGAAACAACACTTGTAAGCCATGATGCTGTTTCAACTTTTGAAGCACATCAAAGTATCCACAATGAATCGAGTATGTCCAAGCTGTTCAGAGGGCTACTTTAATACTATCAGCAGAACTCTATGCACAGGCTTTGCTCCCTCAAGATTTAGTCTTTGCTTTTCCATCAACTCTCAGTACAACATCTTAACAATACCGTTTTTCTGCATTTGATGTGAAGAAATGTTAATTCACATACCCCTTGTGTGCACATTTGCATACTGTTTCAAGTAAGAGGTGCTACTGGATGTTCAAGCCAGAAATTATTTTAATAAAAAAATATCTTACAGCTATTTCATGTTTTCTTGTTTAAATCGGGATACAGCAATTATCTTGGTACCCCTCTGCCATCGATAACATTAGCAGAAATTAATAAAAAATATTTAGATAAAGCATGCTTTATTTTTAATTCACTGAACTGTAAATATCAGATACTGATAACACTGCAGATGATTTGTTTAGTTATTGTCAGAGACGTAATCCCAGCAATTAGCAATGTGTATACTTAAAAGAAGAAGTCAAATATTAACATAATCTTCAATTGGTGTAACTAAAGCATAAACAAACTGCACAAAATATGGAAAATACTTGCTTATCATGGAAAAATATTTAACTAGATTTGCAAAGTGCCTTCAATATAACAAACTCTATTAGATCTTATTAATAGAGGGAAGTGGGATTATCCAGAGGAGACAAAAAGCCTCCATGGCTAAACCAACATTTGCAGCTACTACACATAACAGAGAAATCTACCTCAATTTCACTTAACCTTGTAATTGTAACTCTGTGGGAACAACTCCGCATTATGACCACTCCACTAAAAAGATTCCTTCAACAAAAAGAGCGAAAATGCCAGCAGAACTTACTATGAACCCACTGCATACAGATGACTGATTTAAATATTCCTATCAGGTGTTCACAAAAAAAAACCCCAAAACCACACAACAAAAAGGGAGAACATAACTATTTCCTCCACAGATGGAGGAAAGGCATAGGATGACTTTCTCTTTGTATTCTATTTGATGAGAATGCTCAGGGATCTCAGAGAAAATCTGTATTTTATAATCTCACAATTTCAATTTCAGAAACACAAACTTTAAAGACCAATTTCCCTAGCAAGGCACAAAGTGATCAAGCCCATACATCCTTAATGATCCAATTTTGACTTTTTTCTGCCTTTCTACAAAACCTACTACCTGTAATATTTCCACTATTAATAAAAATTTTGTTGCTAAAATGATTCACACTTCTCTGAGCACTCTGTAAGAATCTGTGTTGGATGAAGCCTCTGAGTAGCAAATCACTATAAAATGCAGGAACACCAGCATTCTTTTGCAAAGGTATTTACTGCACACAGGCTATAAACTTGACACTTCACCTTGCTATTATGCTTTTGAGGTTGCAAACAAATAAAACTGATCAAATGTTCTTTGTTGGACACAATAATTTTACTGTAGGAGTTATCAGTTTGATGCAGTTTAGTCATCCTTTTAAACCCAGGGCCTTCACAGACAAGGCTCAAAACCAGTCTGATAGTACATATTTCAGCATTAACACTAATTCTTCCAGAAAGCTCCTCGTCTTCAAGCAAATCAGGCTGATTAAGTAAACACTTTCAGTGAGTAACAGAACAAAGACTTTCAGCTTTCTCAAGGTTAAGACTGAAGAAGTGCTTCCAACTCTGAAGACCACTGAAACAATCTGGGGTTGACATTCATCAGAAGCCAGAACATTCCACACAGCTGTCCTATAAATCCAGTAACGCTGGATGCTACCACTGCCACATTAACACAGGCTTTAACTTACCAAGACATTAATCAGCCACTTACCAACAGAAAAAGCAAGCATGACTGAGTACAAAATGAAACAGGAAAGGTTTAGTACCTACCTGGATGGTTAGTTACCACACAAGGCTTTGAAAACACCTAGGAAGTAGCTTTTCCCCTCAATTCCAGTAGTAAGCCAACTTACAAGGAAGCTGCAGGATAATCAAACTGAAAAGATTTCAGCCATCACAGGAGCAGTTTGAGGAACATGTAAGAATTATTTCATTTCTTTACACTCATCAGGTCTAAGTGCAGAAACCACTTAAATGTTAACATGAAACTTTGATTTACTGATACAGTGTCAGGATAAAGGACATAAATAGCTCAGCCCCTGCTGTAAGATCACACCTGGGGTCTGACAAATATGACATGCACAGTAACACATGCTGTGTCTTGGACAGGTAAATATGGTTATCCCATTACACCAGTAAGTCCTGTATGACTGGCTAAGAAGAAAGGATTTTTTTTTTCTGGCAAATTACTACAACTTGAAAGCAGTAGGTGATTCGGTATTTTAAAATTTTGATGACAACTCTATTACTTGGTCAGGGAGCAAGAAGGAATTATTCAAAGTTCACAACCAGTCCCTGCTAAGAACTGCTTCTTCTCAGACAGTCATTTAGAAATACAGCTCTGCAGTTTCTCTAGATGCAGTACACAAATCATGGTAAATGTTTTTAAAGCTCAGATTCATAGTGTAACTATTATGACCAACAAAAGCTACCATAACTTCTCAGATATGTTTTTCTTAGCCTCCCACAAATGCAAGGTAACACACTTTTAGAACTTTACTTAATGATGACAAATGCAACTATGCTTAAAGATTTCAACACTGGCTGCAGATAAAACAATAACTTGAATTTATCATCGCATTTTCAGCTGCACAAAACTTTTTACAAATAAATCACATAGAAAGTATAAAATGATAAGCTGTGAAGGAAGAAATCAGGCTACAGTAAGAGTCTTCAATTTCTATGTACTATGGTAAGACTGGCAGCCAGAGAACACACTGAAGTTTAGGATTTTATGCCTGCAAACTTTTAGCAAGCAGGAGACACACTGACCTATTTTGGGCAACACGAAAAAGCAGCCATGTGGCAGAATTCCTCATAGAAACTGAATTTACTGCTTATCCTTATTATAATCAAATTTCAGTTCTGACAGCTATGCTACAACCTATGTTTATACCAACAGAATGCAGTGACCCTTGAAATAAACCAGAACACAAAACTTGTACCATTCTACATACAGCACAATAACGTTTCTGAAAACTGAGATGGATTAAGGCCCAAATCTTTATTTTGATTTTTTGGGCATCTTTAATTTGCCAATTCATTGTCTTGGTTTAACCCCAGCTGCCAACACAGCCCCACACAGTTGTTCATCACCCTCCACCAGCAGGATGGGGGAGAGAATCAGAAGGGTAGAAGTGAGAAAACTCAGGAGTTAAGGGGAAAACAGCTCAATGGGTCAGAAAAGGATGATGGTAATGGCAATAGAATTAGAATGCACATGTGCTGCACACTGCAATTGCTCACCACTGGCTGACTGATGCCCAGCCTGCTTCAGAATGGAGCCCCTGAGCAGCTTTCCCCACAGCTTAAACACTGGGTATGACATCACAGACTATAAAAAAATCCCTTTTGGCCACTGGGATCATTCTCCTGGCTCTGTCGACTCCCAAATCCTTGTGCCACTCCAGCCTTCCCCCGCAGGCAAGCCACAGGAAGCTGAAAAGTCTTTGACTTGGTATAAGCATTGCTTAGCAACAACTAAAAAACATCAGCGTGTTATCAACATTATTCTTATACTCAATGCAAAATACAGCACTGTACCAGCTACCAGGAATTAACTGTATCCCTGCCAAACCTGGACATTCATCAGCTTCATACCCAGCTTGACATTCAGGTGACACTGACCTAAAAGTAGACAATACATAAGTAATTGCTTTTAAAGCCAGAACACATATGAAAAAATAGTTCTACAGATTTGGTGAAAACAGTAAAAAATTAGCGTAAGGGTTTTGATCAGGAAGAGATTACATAACACAGAATACAGGTTTTGACTTGTTCTACTTCTGCATTAAACTGTCTTAAGAAAAATATTTTTCACTTACACATTGGACTGACAAATTTTGTTAGAATTTGATCTTGATATCCATCCTTCTTTTCCTTCCACAAATCCAGACAGTTTGCTTGCAATTTAAGTTTTCCAATTTCTAAAAAAAAAAAAAAAAAAAAAAGCTATTAAAATTTGTTGATCATTGGAAAAAATAATTTGGTGCTTAAGCAAAACCTTTCCTTTTGTACATGCTCAAGCATGCAAATAAAAGGAGAATGGAATGACTTCAGCAGATTTTAAGTTAACATTTACTAATAGCAAAATTTTATGGTAGACAGTAAAATACTCCAAGGATGACAGGGTGCAGCAGGAATTATCAGCTCACCAAATTAAAAAGAGACACGTTTTCAAGTGGAAATGAAGTTTCAAATATAATATTAAGATCAGAAATGTCTCTTACAGAGGAAGAGTCTTTCCCCTCACCTGGATGATAACGCTGCAATGAAATGGGGAACTCACACATTTATGTTCTCATTAACCTGATCACTTTCATACAAAACACAGATATGGATCTCATGTTCTTTTCTGGAAGATATCTTACCCTTCCAGCCACAGCAATGACTCAAGGAAATCCTTGCAGCAGCAGAAGAACACAGTACATGTTTTTCTTCAGCTAAAACTTAATCCCATTAATACATATGCAATACATATGAAGCATCAACAGAATTTTTTCATATTGGACTCGCAAAAAATCCTCTAAATATACTATATTCTCTTCATACAAGCCTACAAGAGTATGCCTATAGCCAAAGTATGGGAAACAAACATTTTACTAGTTTAGAATGTTTTCTAAACAATCAAAGTTCTCTGCTTTCTTTCTGCTTCTTATCCAAATCTTTTAGGAAGAAACAAGAAGTTTTCTAAATGAATTCATATACAGTGACAGTGTTTGAGTAATTCAAATAGTAGGTATTGTTGCAATGACCTGTTACTATTCACACTAAAGCAATTTGTCTATTCATAGTCCAAGCAGCTTTTAAGGTGGCAGGACATCAAGTGAGCTCCATCCCCCAGACATTCCCTTTGGTCACCAGAAGACAGTGTAAGTGTCCTCCATCACAGTGCTGATAACAATAATCCTCTACACATCTTTCTTGTCTTAAATTACCTCTCAAGGTCAAATACAAAGCATTGAAGACTTAAATTTAACATACTCCAGAACAGTAACAGCTTATATACAAGGACATTAACTGCCCAAAACAATACCGTGCCTTCTAGCCCAAATTTAGAATGCATATAACTCAGTCACAAGGCTGATGAACTCCATATCCTAATTACCTTACCCAGTAATAAAGTACCACAGAAGAAAGTTTGCCAAAATAAAAATGGGAATATTTATTATCTTTTCTACTAAAGCAATGCAGCTCTTTTAAGATAATACATTGGTCTTTGCAAATGTTTCTACAGCTAAATTAATACTTTTCAATTTCGTAAAAAAATTAGACACATACTTCATAAAAAAAAGACACAGGCTATGCCACTGAACAACTGGAAAGTATTGTAACTGTTAGTAGGGATGAGCAAAGAAAGCTCATGCTTATGCTTAAAACTCTGGTATTTGTATCGTTATATGTTCAAATGGGACAAAATGGGTACATTCCCTTGCACATTTTTGGGTCCACTTCCCAAGCTTTGAGCAATCAGACAGACTGTTATATACTGAATTTGAAGAGAACCTAAACATTGCTTAGCAGTACTACATGCACAAGATGCAGAGCAAGGAAGGAATCAGACCCGTGCATACAGTACAAGACAAAGTGTTACAATTGTCAAACGTGCACTGGACAAAATTTGAAGTTTATGAAAAGTTTTATTTGTTGTCATGAAAATAGTTTCGGAAGCAAGTAACTGCATGTATTTTGCAAATTCATCTTCACTTGGCCTCCTGAGCTTTCTTGGCATTCTGTTTTTCTTTAGCCTGGAAAACAAAGGGGGATGATGTTAAGCTTTCTGAAGCTTTGAATGACCATTCATTATGTTCCCACACACTCAACATATGCTGTAAAAAGAAACATTTTAAATGTAAATTTAGACCCTTCAGATGCACCCTGCATGGCTGAATACAAAGACTTTTAAGAACAGACACAGGTTTAAATAAATAATGCAAAAGAAGCTAAGATTAGGTAACTTCTGTGGGAGAAATGAGAGGGGGGGAAAAGCACTATTTTTGAAATATAATTTAAACCTTAACTTTTCATACCTTCATATTAATTTCATATAACATAGAAATAACTCCTCCTAGTGAAAACATTTTGTCACAAGAGAACACTGCATTCAGACATACTGATTATCAAATCGGAACTCGAAAACAACTGAGATCTTAGTGCTTTAGATCTTTAAAATGAATGGAAAAAACCCACAAGAGCTCCTACCAGGCAGGATATTCGCAGGCAGATTCTCATATAACTTGCAGCAATTAAAAATGGTTCAAACTGACAAGGAACTACCATTTTCTTCGTTATTGATTCAGTTAAAAGACAGTCTGGGCAAGAAGAGGGCTGGTATTTTTTCTGAATTGTCCCAACTTTCTATCAAAATATTGTTTGTTCTGAATCAGGCTGGTGCTTGTTAGAACTTGTTACTGAACAGAACAGCAACTAATTCAGTGATTTAGAATTAGTATCTGCTATCACTAACTGCTCAGGTCCACTGGAAATTTGCTTGTAAAAGCAGTTTGATGGTGTTATAAATGACTCCTGTTAACATGAAACTGGATTACATCTCCACAGGTTACCCAAAGAAGGAAAAGATTAAAAACTGAATGCAAATGTTACTGTCTTATGAACTACAGGCCTACAAACACACCTTTCTAAGTAAATTCAGCTAAAGAATGGACCCATTAAAATGATATACAGCTCTTTTTTCATGATAGTAATACAAAGATCCTTCCTCAGTGAGGTCAAGATCTGGGCCTCTGGCCCATGAGCACAAATGCAAACCAGCAGTGAGCTCAGTACAATTCAAGTACTTGCCTTACCATACAGTTTACTAACTTTGCCAAAGTGACAGACACCCTTAAATAAATAAGTTTTAATACAAACCTTAGCAGTAAATCAAGGCTAATAACGAAACACCTTAAAAAGGGGGAAAGTCAAGCCAGTAATGGAGCACCAGCAGTGGGAGGAGGGAGGGAATTGCCAGCTCCCCGCGGCCGCAGTCCCTGTGCCGCGGCTGCCCTCTGGCGGCCACAGCCCGGTACAGCAAACTGCGCACGGGCAGCGCGGACCGGCCAGGGGCACCAACCTCGGGCGCTCCTGGGCTGCTCAGTCAAACACCCCACAGCTCAAACACGGATATCAATAATAACACGGGGAACTCTACCACATACCAACTGAAGCTAGGAATCAATTTCAGCAGGATTTTTCATTACCCATGCAGAAACGCCCAAATCATATGACTTGTATTGAAGCATCTAATGCCCTGCAATGGGATTAACGTAATGTTGAACTGCCTCTTCCTAAATCGCCATTAGAAACATTTGTTTAGATTATCAAAGGGGAGACACAGTTTGCTTTTTCATAGTACTGCGAAGTTGGTTTGTCCTACAATCTCCAATCTGCACTGAAATTGTGCCTCTTGAGAGCCAGGAAAAGTAGCAATACACATGAATGCAGCTGTTTAAAAATGTGGTCAAGTCTCTTGGAAACAAATGTCAGAAGGTATGAAGAATTTTTATACAGAAGGTACAAAGAATTAATAGTAATATACTGGTTTTTAGAAGTCAGCTAGGAAATACTCACTTTTTCTACTAATGGTATTAACTGCTGGTGCTCTGCTAGAGTCTTTAATAATTCCATGATGAAAGGCAGGTAGTTATGTTTTCTTCTAATATTTTCAATCTAAAAATAGAAAGCATAAACAGAATTATTATATTTTCAATCTAAAAATAAATAGAAAGCATAAAAAGAAGCATTATATGGCTCAACTATCTTCTAGTCCCCATCCAGTCCCTTTAGATTAATTGCAGCAGCTTCCATAAACAAAAAACCTGCCTTTTTCTTACAGCTGTCTCAATTTCATCAGAAAAGCAAAGGCTACATACCTTGTATCTTTTTAATTTTTGGTTCTCTTCTTCAATTAACATCTGGTATTTTGCAACTTCTGATTGTATAGAACTTAATATATTACTACTTTGATCTGTATCCATAGGCTCCTCCTTCCACAAAACAGAAAAAAAATTCAAGTCAGTCTTAAGAGTTATTTCTGTCACAGATTCAGTTCTGCTTACAGTTACAGGAATATTCCAGGAACTTCCTCGGTTAGTTATAAGCAGATCAGCTCAGGTACTGGGTAAAGAACAGTACACAGATGAGTCAAGACTGAAAGCCACGACATGGATGGTCACACTGTACTGAGTGCTCAGATCAGCTCACTGGGAAGTAACAACAGACACAGCCATGACTGTTCTGGACAGAAAAGTAGTAATCCTTCCTTGCTTTTAGTGATGCTCCATTTGGAGCAAGAAAGAGATGAATAGTAAAACAAACACAGAGAACTATCAGAGAACTACTCCAATAATTTAAATACCATAGCCTACCTCTGCAAGTTGCTGCTGTAACTCTGCAATCCTCTGCTCATATATCATCTTCCTGTCAGACACAATAGCCATCAGGTTAAACCTTATCTCACCTTCACTGTATCTAAATGAGGGACAGAAAATCAGAACAAAAACAATCCACTTTCAAAATTAGTCACTAACATTATTCAACCCCCCCCCCCCC
>VWZG01000460.1:1117620-1130817 GCA_013396735.1 Grallaria varia
TAATGAAATAAAATCAGACCTCAAATGAACTCTATCCAGTACGTAACTCCTAATAAATTCCTCTCCCCAGATATTACTATTCCTGTCTGTGGTCACAAAACAAATACCTAAACTGTCCAAAAAAGAAAGTAAAACATGTTGACAATAAAACTTGCAGAAGACTGCTGCACACAATAGTTTTTACTTTCTCATTTCTACTATTCATTAGAAAACACTGGAGATTTCTTCATACAGTGTGAAACGTACATTCAACAGTAAGACTAGCAGGTCCTTCAGAGTTTAAATTCTCCAAATGCAATTTGGTAGTTATGTTTTGCTTTTAAGAAAAAAAAAGGAAAAAAAAGACTTCAAGCAAAAGCTTTTAGAATTTTCTAAAAATACCCTAAAATCAACTTGATTCCTCATACATTTAGACCTGCAGTTTGGAGTCAGAGACAAGTAGAAAAACTTCCACAGTATGTTTTTCTAGATTAAATTTCTAAAGCAAGCCACATACCTAAAAAAACCTTCTAAGTTGTATGGATATAGTTACTATCTAGCATATTTAAGTAAAAGCACACACACAAACTTTATTCATGGTCATGACACTCTAGTTTTCACTTGCAAAAACCAACAGCTGTTTAACAGAGACAGTAATCTCACTCTTGCTCTGCCAGGGCACTAGTAGGATCTCTCTTCACTGCAAATACCTACTTTGATTAATTACACGGCAGTACAGCATATTTGAGATTTATCTGTCACCACATTTGTCTCATGCTGAGCAATAAGTTCTCAAGTCACATAATGATATGCATAAGCATCCTTCCTTAGAAATTCAGCTGAAATTCTTTAATTCAAGGAAATTAAGAATAAGGAATTTTTAAAAGCATCATGACCATTTACTTTTGTATGCGCTTCTCTATGACAGGCCGTACAGCACTTATCCAGTCATCTTGATTGCATGCACCTAGGAAAAGAAACAAAGAAAAAAAATTAACCTTCTTGGCAAAATTTATTGTAAAGTCAAGACCTGGATGATTCAGGCATATGCAGCAACTCTAGGGTATATAACAAGTTTTATCTTAGCAGTCTCAAATTACTCTGGTGATTTTTCAGGAGGCAGATGACATTTAAATAATGTAGTGGCCAAAGGAATGGAGCAAAACTAAATTTTAAGGACATAAGCATCTAACATTCATTTTTTTGCTTACAGGAAACAACAGGGTGCGGGGGAAAGTATGTTATGTAAGATTTTCATGACATGAAAGAAATTAGCTGGTATGACAACACTAAAGTAGACAGCAAAAGAAACAAGTATGGATAGTTACAGCTATCCATTTAGTATTATGGTTTGATTTTGTCTCTGTAGATGCAATACAATGTTAGAAAGTCAGACACAAAAAAAAACCCCAAACATAAAAGGCTATATGATAGATGACTTGAAAATAAACGGGAGAAAAACTAAAGCTTAGGATTTCCTAAGCTGCCATGCCCCTTTAGCAATATCAAGACCTTCAAGTAAATAAAGAGACTCATGATCTTGTGACCATTAAAATGATGTTCCTGGTAGGTCTGCAGCATCTCTAGAAAGACTAAAGACAAACCACTTAGCAGCAAGTCATTACTCAGCCTAAAAATAAATACAACTGTCACCAAAATTAGGAAACCAGTCTGGAAATGGAGCGTGGAACACACTGACATTAGATCAGACTCAAAAGTGCAGGTACATGATAGGCACTGCAGAGCTTTTCAAGAGACAACATGGCACACAGATCACCACATTAAAAAAAAGATTACAAAACTAGAAACAAGTCTTACAAAGACTAAAACTATGATGAAAGTAGCTATTTTTTAAACCATTAAGAAAATAATTACTATATAAGAAGAAAGGGTAGCGTGTAAACACAAGCCATGTAATGTAAGAAAAGTATTTGGAGCTGGCTGGATACGTGCTGCCATTATGTAGACTTATCTCTTGAAACAAAACTAACAAGGTGGCTTGCATGGCCTGTTCATTTGATTACTGAAGGAAAGAAGAGATCAACTGAAACATGAAGGAAGTAAACTGTACTTTCAGTCCAACAAAACTAGAACAACACAAATGACTGCAATGAGGTACAAGCCTAAACAGCACATTCAGAAAACTCTTAAGATAATTTTATTTGAATAAATAAATTGGTTTGAGCCTGTAACAAATGACCCAATTGTTGCAAAAAGCTATTGTCAAAATGAAGGATATTCAGAAAAAAATATAAAATGTTACCTAAATCAATTGGTCCTTCCCTTAAGCCATCTAGTTCATACAGTCTTCCACTAACAGGAACATAGCTCACAAAGTGAAATGCATCTTCTTCCTTTGCTGAAGACTTGGCATCAAATTCAAACATCTGTTGTCTGCAAAGAGAATTTAAAAAAAACTGAGATTAAAAAGAATTTGCTTGGATTTTGGCTAGATTTAAAACATGTGTTACCTGGCAAAACTGTTGTGAACTTGCCGAATCACTTCCGAGTTGCTCAGTGCCAAACCTTTCATCTGAAAGCCAGTAACCAAGTAACTGTAAGCCAACATAGCTATAACATTGTAAGACTTAAAAAAATACAGAAAACCATGGCACTTACTGCAGCATCAAAACTTTGTGAAAATTCTTTAAATTCTGACAAAGTCTCTCCTAGATGGATGTCTTGATGAGCACAATTTAACAGCACACTTACTATGGCTTGAGTTGCACAAGCATTATTAATTACCTAGAAAAAAAGTATTGAGAACTTGATCATTACTGGTGATAAAAATTTACTTTAAACTGGGCAACTTTTTTTGTTACAAACGCACACTTTCAATGCAGATTCACATTACAACTTCACAATATAACAGACTAGATTTGCGGCCTGAGGAGCTACAGAAAAGCCTTTGCTGTAGGAGATAAATAAAATGAACTCTGGATGGCTGTCGTACACAATTCATTGACAAAACCGGTATTTCACAGCTCTACTCAGAAACTGTCATTCAATTACCTCAGCATCATCCTGAAGCAATTAATTAAGGACACAGGAGACACGTAGGAATCCTCTGATCTCTGTGGAAATGTACGCTGTCCAAATCGCACTACTGTATCTATGGCCCTAAAAAAAAGTCAACTCTGTCCCCAAAAAGAGTCCTTCAAACAAGAATTCCTACCAGGCACAGGAGATCAAAAGAAAACAATCTGGGGCAATAAATCACATTATGGAACATAAAATTTTTATTAAGATATTGTGTTGGACAAGAGAAGATCTAATATTCTAGGGATAAACTAATACAATTTAGAAGTGTTTCAAGATGTGAAAATTGTTCAAAAGATGGTTTGCTGGATAATATAATAAGCCATATACTTTAAGATTTTTTCAGTTGTTTAATTTACAATATACCTATCTTTTTCAAACTAACATGTAAATTACTACTTTGACACTGTTACACTTCAGTATTAAATATTCCGTTTTTAGAAAACAAACTATCCCCTTTTTATTAAAACCATGCTTTTAATGTTGTTTACTAATACCCTAACTAAAACACAGTATTTTAAGAAATAGGCTACAAGGATTGTTAAAAATAATCTGAGATTTAATTAAAACCAGAGTAATCAAAAGGTCTAAGCCATAATACAAGAAAGACTTGAGTTTTTTCTCAGTGAGCTATAGCTTAGGAAAATGTAACGTAACTTTAGTCTATGACACTGTTTTGCAATTGAAAATGCTACTTAAACCATAGGACTGACAGAGAGCATGTGAATTTTGTATTAAAAAAATGAAAATTAGTTCAGGGCTGTGAATGCGAAACCACTTCCAACAAGAAAGGAGAAAGAAAAAAAAACATGAGAAAACCCAACCAACCTGTTTTACAATCAAAGCTAGTCCTAACAAAGGAAAATTACTACGTTAATACTACAAGTCACATCGTATATTAATTTTCTATACTTCAGGGTGTTCTCAGTTCAGATTATGTTTGTATGCAGATGATAAAGAAATAATAAAGCACTTCCTCATTTAAGAAAAATACAATGTAGTTGATTTAAAAGGTAATCAAGGGAGTCAACTACACACAGAGAACAGATTACAGCAAGTGAAACTTAAATTTAACAAACTGCAGGTATACAAACTAAGGGCTGGAGTACACACCATTGCAAAATAAAGGACATAGAAAGAAAATCCAGCAAGGGCAGTGAAATAATGAAACAGCAGAAAAATCCAGCCCCTAGACTACTAGCAAGGCATAATTTGAATTAACACTGACATAGGAAAAGGAACTTAGAACTAAAGATTTTCTCAGATATGACTAGAGAATGTTACTAGACATAGTCGTAAAAGCAGAACTGGGATGAAAGCAGGAAGATCCCAAGTGGATCAGAGTGGGCTAACATGACACTGGTTACAAACATCATAATTAAGCTGATAGGGAAAGGATATAGAATGTGGGGACACCTCTGGTGGCAAATATTAGAACAGTGCTGCTACCATAAAAGGAGGGTCACCTCAGCAAACTGTACTTGTTAAATCATAACTAGTACAGGGAGATTCAGGACTAAATGGCAACTTACTTTTGCTAAAATATCAAGATGGAACCATCAGTGGCTCTGGCACAGATAACTCAATAATGGCCTCAAAAAAAGGGAAGGGAAATTTGGATTTTCTGCCTAGAGGCAAGATTAATGCTGAAACTGTGCTGACTAGATGGATACAGGAGCCTTAAACAACAGAAAAAATAGGAGGAAAAATTAGACTTGGCAGGGAATTTGTGGGGTCATCAATTATTAGGCTTTGAGTATAAATATGATTTTGTATTCCAGGTACTGTATGAGAAGAGTCTGATGAAGTATATAAGGACCAAGCTAAACACTAACTGCTAGATAACATGCAAAAGATACAGATCTGAAGCCAGTGTCCGTCAGCTGTTGGAATGAAAATACATTACAGAAACGCATTATAGATCTTCAGAAAGTGAGAGGCAAGAGGTAAGGACAGGGCATCAAGAACAGTCCGGTTGCAGAGGAACAGAAACAAGTGATGCACATAAAAATCCAGTGTGATCCTGGATCTAGGTGACAGAGGAGAACTACCAAGATGGAATAAGAAGGTACCTGGTAGTGTCACCTCACAGGCAAGGTGAGGAGTGCAGAGTGAGAAGGATGTGCCTGCAGCACCTAATGTGGACAACTGCAAGGTTTATTTGTCACATGGGCGCAATGCCATCAGTGCACACAGCCGGTCCAGCACTGGTACACACAAATTACTGAGTCGAAGACAAACTGGTCAGGATACCCGTCTCTCTAATGTCTAAAGTATCTCTTACTGAAGGTGTCTCAGCAGTGGCAGAAAATGTGTTCTGCATATAGATCACATGATAAAAGTGCAGGTTGTGCCCAAAAGATCTCTTTTTTGGACTTCAGGACTAAGAGGACTTTCTGGTTTTGTCCAGAAATCTGAACATTTGCCTGGGTATTTCCGTCCAGGAAGTCCTGATTAGCTATTTGATTGATCAATATTCACGACTCCAACTTAAAGCAGAGATATCTGTATTTCAAAGATTATTCCAGCAAAAGTACAAGGCGTATTTAATAACATTTGAAACAAAATTGCAATATACATAATACAGGTATGCATCAACAGAAGACTGTCATATATCCCAGTGAAACTTAGCTTAAAACAAACCAAGGAACCACCTGAACATGCTACTCAGGCACATTCTTCAAGATGTCTAAGCATACACCTTTCTCTAGGGATTCATTCCAATTTTCCGGATCAACTTCAAGCTGAAGCACTTGAAGTTTTTGACTTGTATCTTCTAACTGACAGATTACGTATTTTGCTTTTTAAAGAATCTGTGGACAATCCCATGTTGCAACTGGTAGTATAACCAGCAAATCCCTGGGCTTCACTTACTAAACATCCCAATGTTACAAAGCAGTTGGTTTTACAGAGCTTAACATGAAAAACTCAGCATTAGCACAAAGTTCCACAACTTATTCTTGTTTAAGAAAAACCTACCTAATTTAAAAAAAGAAGTTATTTCCTTGAAGTAAAGAGACAATCTTTCTACACTTAGTTACTGAAAAGTTCTTTCTGATTTGTTTATTGTCTTGCAAGTTGTACTTCTTATAAATTATCTGATATCCCAAGTTTCCCTTTAACACAGATGTCTGGTCTATCTTAATGTTACCAAACCTGAAAGAGTCAAAATTGAAATCAGTTAAGTACTGGAAATGTTAAAATACAGATACTTCCCTCAGTGGCACAAAGATTACCAACGATCAATGTTCTGTTATTAACAAAACATTTATAAGATCCTCTGTCTGAAGGTATTCCCAATTAATGAAGCTAATGTTCTATCATCAACCAATGCAAAATAAAATAAATACATGGCACCAAAGAAAGGCAGGATACCATTACTACAGTAATAAAACCTGAAGAGTTTCTTAGACTAAAAAAACGTAGTTCACAAGTCTGCAACAATGGCATTGATTTTTGCCAAGAGACACCTGCAATCCTGCAGTGCTGAGCACAGAACACAACTACTCCAAACAGTGCAGAAGGCAGCTGAATACATTGGGTAGCCATAATCATGTAGCCACTGCATGTGAAAGTAACAGCAAGGGCCCACTTAAGCAACACAGAAATCAGGAAATTCAGAGTTAAGGCTGAAATTGTATCCTTAACTCACCTCATTGTGCCTAGGTATCCTAGCTCAAAGGGTATGTAAGATCATCCAGAGTTCTGTGGCCTCAAATAGAGGACCAAATCATACCTAGGCATAACAGGGAGGCCAAATTTAACATGAGTGCACATAAAAATGATCATTAAAAAACATCTTTAATATGCATGCATACCAGACAGACTTTCAAATTCAACCCCCCAACATCCTCATGATTTTACTTCAAACAAGATCTAGTTGTCATTTGGAATTCAACTACAACATCACTATGAAAGTGGATATAAATAAAACGTGAGCATGCACAAGCTTGTTAGGAAAACTCTGTTTCTTAATGCAGTTTTAAAGATGTTTTGCTAGTCTGTTTAAAAGCTGTAGCCTTTTACATCTAACTAAAAAAATCATTTAATTGGAGGGAACTTAAGACAGAACATTTAATTGAAGTGGAACAGAAACAGAGCTATGATGTCATAACATCACTTATTTCCCATACTCAATTGTTGTTACATATTAACAGTAACTTTGTCTTGCTCATAGAGGATTCAGGACAACATTTTAAAACATGTCTACAGTGAAACAAATAGTACAAAATCTCTTTAGATGATAAATTTAAAAGAAAAAAAAAGTATGGTAAAAAAAGAGAGGCAAAAGCTTCCTGAGATTTTTAAGGCTCCATTGTCATGTCAGTTTTGAAGATACACCAAGAGATCAATAACCTTGTTATAAAAATTTTCCTAACAAATCTGTTTGTTCTGGAATTCCAGCCTACAAATGAATATTTTTATTTTTCATCATCACTTTTGTAATGAAGAAGAAAGTGTTCTTAAAAAATTCTCAAAGCCACCAAAAAATTTGGCTTAAAACATATAGAAAAAAACCCAAAAAAGGCACATAAGCCCAACAGCACAGAGGCTGAGAGGACCTGCTCTTTCACAATACAAATATTCAGTATTAATGCTCGTCTTCCTTTGTGCTCCTGGGTGACTCAGAAGGATTCACAGACTACCGCCTTGAGAAACGCAACAACCTCAGCACTACCACAAAGAAACTCCTGTTCCCTCTCACTTACCTGTTACTGGCTTTGTCCTGTAGACTCACTGAACAAACACATCTCATAATACAGCAGAGGATCAGCCCAGAAAATATGCACAGAGCATCTACAGAAAGTTGCTGGCTGATGAGCTGCAGTGGTTCACACAAGCTCAATGAGCAGCTGAGCCGTTGCAAGAGAGGAACAGAACCATGACATTGAAAGGAGACAGGCTGAGAGGAGCAAGGCATCCTGCTCTCATCATCAGATCAGACTACACTCAAGAAAACACTACATGTCCTCAAATTACTGCTTGTCAAGTTTAATCTCTAACCAAAGTTAACATTCTTTGAAGAGAACATCACTAGAGCTAAACCGGTATAAAAGACTCCTTCAAAATATCCAAAGCAGTTTGTTTCATTTATCTGCTGACTTTCAACACTAATTTCTTCATAGCTATTTCACCAGTTGTTCAGTCACAATACTTCAGTCTAGACAAAACTGAACTGATATGAAACAAGCATATATATGTCTATAAGGAATTTAAGGAATTTTTTTGATTTTGCTTGCTAAGCCACTGCACTTGACAGTCAGACAAATTAAAACACAAGAGACACTAATTTTAAATTTCCTGCAAATTACTTTTGAAACATCTACTCCATGCCATTAAGTAGCGTTACCAGGTACTACTATTTTAAGAGTCAACATTTCTAGAAATTGCTTTCCATGCTAAAATTAAGAGTCACTCCAGCACAACCTCTTTAAAGGCAACAAGGTGAAGGAAGCAGAAGATTACAAAGTTCCTACACCTCCACAAAGATGTTTCAGGCTTAAGAAAACATTAAAATATCAAAGAAAGCTACTAAATAAAGAAGACTTCTCTCTTAGCCTTGAATTTTGTAGGTTTTGCTATCAAGTCTAATATTATTCAAATTTTTTGATGCACATTCTGCCATCTCAAAGCTCAAGAAAGCTCCTCTTAGGTACTTGCTTTTAAACAGTGTCAAACTTGAAAAAGGGAAGTGAAAAGGGGGGAAAAATGCAAAAGAAGCAGAGCAAGCAGACAAATTCTTTGAAAGTTTTCAGCATTCACAATAACAGCAATTCTAGAAGAACCTCAACTACTGACAGGAAAAAAGAAATGAAATCCCTTGGGTGAGGGGCAATTTGCCTTCGTCTTAAAAAAAAAACAAAAACAAACCAAAAGAAAACCCAAAACAAAACAACCCTCTCTAGACTCCTCTCAGTGTTATTTCCTCCTGCCACCTATCTACCCTTCGAGTTAAATCAAGGATTTTCCCTAAGGTTCTTTGCATCATGGCTGTTCTGTATGATCATTATGTTTAATTAGGTAGAAATCACAACCTAAACCAGTGTCTACCAGAGTTATCAAATTATAAAGACATTTGGCAAACCACTACTGATGACTGTATCAAAAATAGTGGTCAGTGCTTGGCAGGACTCAAGCTGCAGCAGGGGAAGAATGAAGAAAATCAGCCTTAAAGACCAAGGAATGAAGTCATCCACAACAACATGGAACAAAAGAAACCCAACAGAAGCACAGGTACAGCGTGGCTAGGACAGCTATTTCCATTGGTTTTCCTATTTCTGTACTTTCAGTTGCAAGTGTGCAGAGACTTATTCATGTTCTGAAATTTACACACAACACTTCTGCATTTGTGGTCGGAACAAGAAAAACCCTCAATCAAAGGAAAAAAAAACAACCTTCAAAGAGTAGTCAATGTAACAGTCTTCATAGAAAGCCTAATATTTTGCCCTTTGGCATGAATGTTTTGTAATTAACACACACAGGGTTACATTTCTCGTTTAAACAGTGACATTTATCACTGTTTCAGAAACAGGTCTTGAAAAATATCTAAAAACGTTAAAGACTCCTAGTTTCATTCTGGTTATTTTCTCTTGCTTTTCTTGCTTGCAAACTACACACACACAGCAGTCTGTCAAAGCTAACACAGAATTTCAGTACTATTCAGTATTGAATAAAATACAATGGCTTACATCAGCAAAGCCAAGTTTTCCCATAATTTTGAATTTAAACTCACGTTTCTGATTTAAATACTTTAAACTCACATGCCAAAATGCTCTGCAAACCCTTAAAGGAAAATATTAGCCTAGAGTTACACTACCCATCTGCAGAGCATTTGAGAAACACAAGAAACAAAAATAGGACCAAAATAAACATTTCTTTCAAGGAGTTGTTGAAAGTGGTTTCAAAAAAAAAATAATTGGCTCATTCTGCTGAGAACACTCACCAAATTATTATTTAGTGCACAGAAGAGTGACATACTGTGTGGGCTGTCAAATATATATGAGCTTTACTCTTCCATAGCTGATGTTTTTGTCTGACTTCACAGATGAAACTAATTTCCTTTGTTAATCACCTTTCAACACACAGTTCCTACTCCCAAGAACTTGTTGAAATCATTTCACCCTGGAAAATGTTAATTTTTGTGTTCACATTAACAAAAAGATGGCTTATTTTTCAGTATTAAAAGCTATGATTCATGGTATTTCTAAGAAAATTACTGAACTTGCCATACCTGCTTAGCAAAAAATATTGTATCCAGTCTGGAATCCTGGACAACAGAACCTGCTGGTTCCTCTCCAGGTTGCCACTTGAAGAGAAAAATCAACCCATGTACTGGCCTGAAAAACAAAATTGATAGAAAAAAGGTCACCTGTATTGATGAAAAGTATTGAATCCAGAAATCTCTACTGCAATTTAACTGTATGCTAATATGGTACTTCAGTTCTTTCTAAATATAGGGAACTTGCACTGAAATTTTCAGATGTGGTCTTTTAACTAGGCAGAAGAGAATTCAGGCTTCCTACTGTATATGCTATAAAAACCCAATCTGAATCAGCATTTACCCTGTAACTTGCATAAATCAGGACCAGTTTTCCTGGTTAGTGCAATTATTACAGCTGCACAACTCTCATTTGAATTGGTTAGTGATAAATAGCTGTCAAAACATTTGTCAATCATATACAAGAGCTAGAACTGAAGTTTGAGTAATCCTTCTAGACACAGATGAAACATTCAGGGATGAGCTGTCATGAAACTTCCAGTTTTCTACTAAAAATACATCTTGCTTTTCAGACTGCACATCTTGCCTAGTAAACAGCTTGCACTACATGTTGTACTCTATTTAGTAATCCCATAACACAAAAACTTACCAGTAAAGGAAAAAGTTCTTGCAAAACCTACAACTGCATTAAGGCAAAAGCTTATTCCGCAACCGGAATTTAAGGTCATTGCCACAAAGATGCCACAAAAGGTTTCTCTACAAAAAGCAAACACATATGCAAACTGGACTGCATAACAAACTTCTCCTAAGCTCTGACCAGAAGTCTGAGATATCTTCTTAAACAGTAGGTCCACGGATGGAATTGATAAAAAATGAAAGATGTTGCTATATTCTTTAACTCCCAGTGTTTCTACACTGTATAAAATACAGTACATGTATATGGGAAGCAAGGAAGGAAGCTGGCCATCACTCAGGACTAGAAAAATAAGCATCTGGCAGTACATGCAAGCAAAGCTGTTACTTTATGAACAGGTAAGGTTCTGATGAAGTATCATATGAGGTACATAGCACAGGCAGCAAATACACCCCTCCCTAGGCAGTATTTCTGCCATTCAGGGGTCGCTTGTCAAGGATCTTCAGTCAGACAAAAATTCTCAAAGTACATCTACTGTACCAATTGTTACATCTTCTGAAAGGTTAATTACACAAGTGTATAGGAATAATGTCCAGGCTAGATGACATTTTCCTCTTGAAATCCTGTATGTGAACATGGATAACAACACGCTATGGACAAAATGATAAAAGAATTAATGTTGCCAAACGAGGGCACACTTGTTCCAGATCACACCAGTCACTGCCAGTTATAGTAAGCCTATTTGCCTTCACATACATACATAAGTGGTTCTGCAGGAAACACAAGTTACAAAGGCATGTAAGTACAGTAATTTATTTTAGTCAAGAGAGGCAACATCATGTTATGTGAGGAAGAAAGGGAGATAAAGCAAGGAACAGAAATTTGGCAAAGAATTTGTTAAAAGATATAATGCAAGTTAATGGCAAAATCATTAGAAATCTATTTCCATACTCTAGCCAGTATTAGCATGTCTTTCAAGACCCAGAAAAGCTAGATTAAGTATCAAAGCACTAATAGAATGCATTTTAATTATCAGATATTCCATTAAAGCAAAATCCTAATTAACTTCTATGGAAATTGAAGGAAAAAACCATAAAAAGCCCCAAACAAAAAATTCGCCATACACTTGTCTTTAGTACACATTCTTTCAGAGAGTTCTGACTAAGGCAAATAAAAAACATGTGCCTTACTTCAATTTTTCAAAGTTCTCTGGTTCCAAACTCCATATTTCTTCAACTTGTGCTCCTCTACAGCCTGAAATAAGGAAAAACACAGGTTTCTTCAACTAACTCATTTGGAAAGGGATGCAGCTGGTAAAGAAAGACATATAAAAGAAGACACAAAGACATATGTTACATTTACAACTTATATGTCCAGGTTACAGATAAGTTTATTTATGGGCTTTGCATTTCAAAAAGAAGCAGAGAAGATAAAAATATCTTCGGTCACCTCGTGTCCTTTGCTCAGCCAAAAACAACACTGTTTTTAAAGAAATCAGCAAGTCCAAAGGAGAACTTAAAACATCTATCTCCAGGAAAAGACTCATGGTAGTAGACTGAAAATACTGTAAACAATATGCTCAAGCAAGACATTTGCATAAGAGAGCCCTAGAGACACGTGGAAGGTTAACCTATTAGTTAAGCAAAAACGTAAAAGGAGAAGCATGTCTGGACAAAAGAAAAAGACATGACAGAAACTATGAATCAACGTAACCCAGCATAAAACCATGTCGCTTCTTTGGCCAAAATCCCGGGTAAATTTATCTGACACCATAACCATATACTCACAGTATCAACAAAGACTTTAAATGCAACTCAACATAAAATGTAATATTCCCGAAGCCCAGGCAGCCCCTTACAGATGGCCCAGCCCAACGCCAAGCCCCACACACAGCTCAGCCTGGGGAGCTTCTTCCCCCCATTCTTCCAGGCGACGAGAGGGCAGTCTGAGGGCGGGCCAAGAAAAGCTTAGGTTGGACATTTTGAGGAATTTATTCATAGAAAGCGTGCTCAGACATCGGAACAGGCTGCCCAGGAAGGTGATGAAGTCACCATCCTGCGAGGAGTTCAAGCAAAGACTAGACAATATCCCGGTCTAGTCGACACCGTGGTGCCCGGTCACCGGCTGGGCTCGGTGACCCTGGAGGGCTTTTCCAGCCGCATCCATCCCTCTGTCTCCACGCGGGCCCCGCGGCAGCGACGCTACACATGCCCTGCCCAAGGGCCGGGCACCGCTCACGGCCCGCGATGGGCCCGGGGGCTCCGCCGAGAGGGCACCACACGCGGCCCGTCCAACCCGGGCCGGGAGCGCTCCCAGACCCCCGCCC
>VWZG01000460.1:1131228-1149478 GCA_013396735.1 Grallaria varia
CGGGGCCGGAGCCGGAGCGGCAGACGCGGAGCTGCGGAGAGCCGCGGGACAGCCCTGCCCGCTCCTCGCCCCGGCCCCGCCGCACTGCTCGGACCGCGGCCTTACAGGTAAGTGGGGCGCGGGGTGGGCTCCCCATGCCGGCCCTGGGGCCCCTTGGGTGCTGCGGGGCGCGCCGTGGGCTCTTGGGCACCTAGAGAGGAGAGCAGGGCGGGTCCCTGCCCCTTTTATCGCCGGGTCCCTCCCCTGTTTATCGCCTTTATAAGAGCTGACAGCTGCGCCTGCCCTGCCCTCTCGGCTTTGGGTGCTCGTAATTCTCTCCTGCGCAAGCTAAGCTGCCCCTGCCCCGCGGTCAGTGCGCTCCGAGCGGGCAGATCCCTGCAGGTTTTGCAGTAGGAACGTGAGAGGGGCTGTGCGATCCCTGTAGCCTGGTGTCTGCTGCGCTGCCCTCCTGCATCACCCCATTCCGAATTTGGGAAGTGTTCTCCTGGCGTTCAGTTGAAGGGCCTCTTTTCAGCAGTATGAGTGAGGACTGTGTTGTCAGAGCTGTGCTGTAGCACAGGCCTGTTTTGTTATCACCGTAATTTGGTGTGATGGTTTCAGTCTCTCTGCTCAGTGAACCAGAAGACATTATTTATAATCCTCAGTTTAATTTTGAGAGCAGAGTGGGGGAATGCAGTTGTTTGTGGAATCAATATATATGGTTTTGAAGTATTTGAAAACGTTTTGTAGGGTTGTCTTTAAAATTTCAGTGCATTTTTTTCTTAAATGATCTGATTTTTTCCAAAAATTCTATCGGTTTTCAACAGAGTTTGATTTATCATTGTTAACACAGCAGTTAAATTTAAGAGCTTAAGCTAGATCCTATAGTTCTGTTAATGATTTGTGCTTTATGTGTTTTCTTCATATGTACCTGAAACTTGTACTGTGAGACATTTTATTTCTTAGGAAAACGTGAGGCAAAAGTTACAGAAGTTAACAGAGGTTAACTTACAGAACTTAATTATGCTATGGAACAACAACATAAAGATATTGACTTACCAATCGAGAAATAAGTGCTGTATAAACTCTTTTAAAGAGCAGTGAAAACCATATTTAACTTACAAATCGTGGTTGGAATACAGTGAGGGTTTTTTCTCCCTTTTTTTTTTTTTTTTAATACTGTTGGGCAGCTGGAGTTTAGTTCAGCAACTTTTGTTACAAAATACTTAGTCTGTGACTTTTAAGGCTTTTCACATTGTTGCTTGCATCCTAGTACCTCAAAAATTGGAACTGGTTATGGAGATAAAATATCATTGATAAATCCTCTGCAAGTGTTTGAAATTCAAGTTCCCTGCTGCAGCTGAGCAGGTGAGGAATAAGGTTATGGTGGAGCATAAGTTAAGTATTTGCATTTATCCATCTGTGAGGCTGGGAGTTCTCTGTTGTACGGGTGTTAAAGGACAAAAACATAAGCTTGAGGTCTGGGCAGACAAGAGGGACTGGTCCAAGGGATGGAATAGCTTTGAGAACTTGTGAGGTTAAAATATAAAACAGGGGTAGAACTGGCCAACATGGCTTGAATAGCTCAACTGTAAGTGCTTTTGCAGTAGTTCTGGCAAAGTGTCAGTTTGATGCTTTCAGTGTGACTGTTCAATAGTGGTATAAATTGCAAACTTTAAAGGTAATTTTTTAAAGAATTTACAGTTTGTTAGCATCTAAATTATTATATTGGTTTGAAACTCAATTTTTAAGGCCCTGAGGTAGCAAGAGGCCATTTGAGACAAGTTTGTTTTGTGTTCCAGATTTCATATCAGAGAGCACTAACAACTTTAGTAAAGGTTTCAGAAGACTTGTGGGCATTTTTAATGGGATAAGTGCTGCAGGTAATTCATTCTGTGATGAATACTGTGTTCCGTCTTAGAAGACAACTTAGAGGGTTGAGTGAAAATGAAGCTTTACCGAAGGTGAAAGTTGTAACAACCTCTGGTTCTGTAGTTTGTAATATATTCCTAAGGAGGCAAATTAAAGAGCTAACGTCAGAAAAACTAGAAGTAGCTTCAGGAAAACAAGGACTGTACGTTTGCAGCTGTCTTTTCTATTAAGAGTTTGTGTCAGAAACCTATGGGTGTAGGCACATAACCCTTTTCAGTGCAGAGTCCATGAATAGCCTAGTCCATACAAAAGTAAATATAAAAATTATCCCTTTTTGACATGCCTAAGTTAGGTCACTTGGTGTAATAGAGGAATGCAGCAGGAAATTTTTTTTTCTCTGATGGTGAGCTCTAAACTTTAATCAAATGTAGTTGAAATCATCCTGTATATATACGTGACAATGGAGAAGTGTACTGTTGGCCTTTCACGATGACACCTTTGATGGAAATACTGTTCTTGTGTCACAGTATTTTATAAATAAATCTAGATTTTAAATCAGAGAAATGGTATAAGTTTTAGGTTTTTCCTCATTCTCAGGGTGGTGATGATGATGGCAGCTAATTTGTTTTAGTGACTGGAAAACTAAATGTATGAGGAGTAGGGAGACTCTCCAAATGAAAATTAAAAGAAAGCTGATATATCAGATGGAACCTGTGCACAAATAGATATAGGAAAAAACTCCCAAAATATTCCATGTATCTCTTAATATAATCAGCAAAGTGAGATGTTTCTTTTAACTGAAAACATGGTTCTTCCAGTTAATTTTAAGTGTTGATAATCCATAGGTGGCTGAAAAGAGTTTTCTCAGTTGTCTCATTTTAATGTAGTAGCATTTATTTTAGCAGGGATATGAAAGATACAGCAAGAAATTATTCAATATTTCATATATATATGGAGATCTCATTATTCATGCATGATCCTTTATGCTTATTTTTGATTGAAGATAATGGTGTTGCGTACTGTTGTTTTCCTCATAAATTAATGGATGCTGACTATGATTTCAGAATTTTTTGTTTGGGTTTTGGATGTTTATTATGAAACATTACCTACTGTTTAATGAAACCAGCTAATTGAAATGTATTGAAATAAATGTATAAAGACATTAAATGTCACTGATATGGGATTCATGCATTGAGAATACCATGCTTGTTATTTTCAGTGTATTTGCATGCTTCTGATGTCAGAGACAGAGTTGGCTCAACCATGATGTGTATTTAAATAGGTTTGGCAGGAACCATATATAATTTAGCACTAAGAAAAATAGCTGAGCACCGATACTGAATGATACAATGAAAGAGATTTCTTAGTTAATGTCTAACTGAAACCTGTTTTTTTAAAACAACAGATGTCAGCATATGGCTTCTATTTTTATGATTTTAACAGTTTGTAGAATGTAATGGGAGCACTGATAAATATTATTTATTTCTGGAAGCAGATGAGTGCAGAAGTGTGAAAATAGGAAAGGTGCATTTCTAGTCACATACAGAGAAACGGAAATTCTTTGTAGGAAGGGGAAGCAGGGAAGTTGTTGTAAATCAAGGTGTTGCTTACCTAAACTGGGGGAAACCCCCTCTGTCTTTGTTAGCCACATTTATTTGTTCTAGCTTATCCTGGTAAATGAGGCAGAATGGCTTTTATATATCTTCAGTATCTGAACAAGCATGTCAAAAGTTGATG
The DNA here is from genome assembly GCA_013396735.1 of Grallaria varia. Classification (NCBI taxonomy): domain Eukaryota; kingdom Metazoa; phylum Chordata; class Aves; order Passeriformes; family Formicariidae; genus Grallaria; species Grallaria varia. Next base: position 1,134,817 of record VWZG01000460.1, read on the forward strand.
TTTGCAATACCTAAAAATTGTTTAGTAGCTTTCTTGGAAATGTCATTTGTGTGTGCTCAGACTTCAGTCTGTGTGTATTTTAAGACCTATATGCAGTTTGATGGAGTGGATTATTTGTGCTGCCTGTTTTTAATATGAGCTTTTGGTGATATTTAATGTCTTGTTATTGTTTGGTGAGAACTGATTGAACTAATTTTTTTAGTTTGCCATTAATGTTTTTGAGATAGTAATGATGATGAATTTTCTTACTCTTGCCCTGCTGATTTCATTTCACCCGCATTTACTTAATTTTAAGTGTCATGGCTTGAATTTTAGTGTGCTGGATGTTCTCCAAGTAAGAGCAGTGGTGTTGCCTACAGATATTACAGCCGAACTCTCTTGCAACTCAGGAGTGTATAAATGTAAAGATCTGAAAGACTGTGATTTTTTTTCTGCTGTAAAGCAGTGCAGAATTTATGTCTTACGTTTTCTTGGATCTCACTTGGAACAGCAGATTTTTTGAGTCTGTAACAAAGATAAGTTGTTCTTGAGCTACTCAGTTGAAAAGCTGTTGTCTAAGCCTCACTGAAACCCGCTGTGTATAAATTCTCGTTAAGTCTTCTGACTAAACAGCTTTTCAGTGTTTTAGTTCTTTATTTTAGCCTCATTTTTCTCTAGCTGGTCAGTATTAGCAAATCTGCAGCAAAATAGAGTAGGGCAAGATCTGAGTTTTGAGCCATTTAGTGTGTAATCCAAAAATCTACCTAAGAAAGTGATGTAGTGTATTGGTGGCAAAAGGCTTTAACACCAGACATGCTTTTTGTGTGCCACTTACTGTGGTTAAGTAGTTTCTAAGTTTGTTTGAAGAAAATAAGTTTGTCACTATTGTAACTTAGAGATTTTTTGTTTCTTTTCCCCAAAAGATGTGTATTATTGCACACTCAGAGCATACTCTGATTAAATTTATGAAGGAAAAAGTACAAGTGTGCATGCAAGATACTTTTGTTTTACTAAAAAGCAGTATGAGCAGTCATCAGGTTTTTGTAGTAATTTTTTATAAAATTTATTATTCTTTCAACAGACCTCTTGGAATTCTAAACCATGGAGGATGAGGAGAGCCAAGTGCATGTCCCGAGTGAGAAGCAGGTGCCCAGCTCCAAGGGTGGTGATGTGTGGAATGTCACCGACACCAGCCGACTGCGGCGCTTCTTGTGCTTCGGCTCAGAGGGTGGTGCTTACCACATCAAGGAGCAGAAGCTGGGCTTTGAAAATGCAGAAGCCTTATTAAGACTGATTGAAGAGGGCAGGGGCTGTGAAGTAGTTGAAGAAATAAAAGCCTTTAGTCAAGAGGGCAGAGCAGCAAAGCAGGAGCCCCTGCTTTTTGCCCTTGCAGTTTGCTCACAGTGTTCTGATGCGAAAACGAAACAAGCAGCATTTAAAGCTGTTCCTGAGGTGTGTTGCGTACCAACCCATCTCTTTACTTTCATCCAGTTTAAAAAAGATCTGAAGGAGGGCATGAAATGTGGCATGTGGGGCCGTGCACTCAGGAAAGCGGTTGCAGATTGGTACAATGGAAAGAATGGCATGGCTCTTGCTTTAGCAGTTACAAAATATAAGCAAAGAAGTGGTTGGTCTCATAAAGATCTTCTGAGGTTGTCCCACCTAAAACCTGCCAGTGAAGGTAATAAATTTTTATTTACCTGGAAATACTGTGTTTTAAACCTTTTAAATTTACTGTAGAATTATTTTGGAAACCGAACTACCATTGTAGATGAATTCTTAGTGAGGATATTCTGTAAATTTCATCGTAAAAATGTGACTGTTCATACCAGAAATTGACCTGTTTATCTTCAAGATAAACAGAGTTTGTTCCTTTTCCTTCCGTATGTCAAGAGAAGATAAAATAACACAATTCCCTCATTTTCTTCTTATTTGTTTACAAATGATGAAACAACATTTTTTTGGTTATTTGGTAAGATCTGTTGGTTTCAAATCATAAAATCATAGAATAGTCCGAGTTGGAAGGGACTTTAAAGATCATCTTGTTCCAACCTGCTGCCATGGGCAGGGACCCCTTCTGCTAGACCAGGTTGCTCAGAGCGCCATCCAACCTGGCCTTGAACACTTCCAGGGATGGCACATCTACAACTTCTCAGGCAACCTGGCAAAGGTATTAGGCTCCTTACGTCTAAGGGGAATAATACAGTAATTAAAAATACTGCTCTAAATTGTGTATGTCTGACCTTTCTAATAGGTGTTTGGCAGGTCTGAGAATGAAACCCGCTAACTCATTTGCTTGCTAGTATGATAAATGCCAGTATACAGATGGTAATCCTGCTGGAAAAATGTTTTCTTTTTTCAATAGGAATTGTTATAGTCACCAAATATATTACCAAGGGGTGGAAAGATGTCCAAGAAGCTTATAAAGAGAAAGCAGTTTCTGCTGAGACTGAAAAGCTCTTAAACTATCTGGAGGCTGTGGAGAAAGTAAAACGCACAAAAGATGAATTGGAAGTTATTCATTTGATAGAGGAATATGGTCTAGTTAGAGAGCATCTCCTGACAAACCACCTGAAATCTAAAGAGGTTGGTAAACTTCACTAGCTTTGAATTCTCTTTAGGGTAATGTTTTTCAGAGTCTTAAGTCTAGATTTCTGTAAAAAGTAGCTAATTTAAAATAATTAAGATGTCTGTCTAATTTGTAAATTTATTTTGAAATACTTATTCAATATACAGATGTCAGTTCTTGTAGTTTGAGAATCTCATCTTTTTGATTTTCCTTTCTTTTTCTTTGACCACAGGTTTGGAAGGCTTTGCTGAAGGACATGTCTATTTCTGTATTGTTGAGAAATTTAGGAAAGCTGACAGCAAATTCAGTGCTTGAACCACGAGGTTCAGAAGTAGCAATAGTATGTGAAAAACTGAGAAATGAGAAACTGCTAAAAAAGGTAAAAACTTTCTCATAATCAGCACAAGCATTTGTGGATTTGAATATCTTCCTTTACTGTGTTTCTTTAGCCAACCTCTTTACAAAATAAAAGTTATGTTCTTCGGAGGAATTGTATAATTTATTCTTTTTGAAAACTGCAGTGGAATGCCTAACCCTGTATTTTAAAACTTTTATTTATGATTTCTTATTTGATTGCCTACTTCATTCTGAAACTTCTTGATAAGTAAGGCATATTAGGAGCTAAGATCCTTTCTTAAATGAGGGCTGTGGCAAGCTTTGGCTCTGGGGATCATCCATTCCTTCTGAGTATTGTAATTTCAAATCAGCAATACAAACTTAAAAAAGTGATGTCACTTGTGTGTAGGATCCTAGAAAGTGAAACTAGCATTAGCAGCTAAGAGGAAAAGGAGACTTTCTCCTTTCAGATTGCTTTACTATCCATCAAAGAGGTAAGAAAATAAGGGAAAAGAGGGCTCCTCAAATGGGGAAGAAAATTTCCAGGTATTTAGTGAAAGATAGGAAAAGTGCCTTTACCAGCAGCTTTGTGAATTGGGAAAATTAAAATAAAGACACTTAAATTATTCAAGACCAAAGCTGATTTGAGCACAACTACGTTGGTCCTTTTTTCCCCACCTCACTGCTCTTCCCTCTCTCTGGTTTCTCCTTTAGAAATACATAGACACTGGAGAAGGGAGAGCAAAGATGATGGTGCAGTACCTTGATGAAAGACAGGCAATGGACAGGCATTCAGATTTTCTGAGGTTTGCTGCTGGCAGTGGTTAATGACTGAAAGTCCCCTTGAAGAAAAAGATAACAAAATGCTGATAAAACAGTAAAGCAAAGATGTGGTTTAGCTTGAAACAGTTACTGATTTGGTTTATGTATGGAAAGCAAAAAAAGAAAATAAAATGCTTAGGATGTTTCATAGCAAGAGGAAAATGAATGCTGTATTTTGAAAATAGCTTTCTTGTCCAGTATTGCTGTATTGGATTTAAAACTAGTTTTAAGTTTGTTCTTCTCCTATCTCAGCTCCTTTCCCCTCAGCAGGACAGGAATTTTCTCTTACTGTAATCCTGTGATGAACAATCATAAAGCTGTGAAATTATACCAAAATTCTGATGATGGCATAATATCTGGTGCTAATGGGAAGATTCTGGAAAGGGAATGAGGTCCATTATCAGGAACTGACAAGTATCTATTCATACAACAGCTGTGTAAAGACTGCCTGAACTCTTCAAATTTTACAAATTTAAAATAACAATATACTAAGCCAGAGATTTTTGTACTAGGACCTTATTTACATGTTGAGTTTATTACTACTTTGTTGGTGTTTTTTAAAGAAGGTCAAATCCTCAAAAAATTTGGTTTTGGTTTCTTTTGCCTGTAGGGTAGAATACATCCATTGCATATTTTAGTTGCATTAGAAACATATAAAGCTGGGCATGGAAGCAGAGGGAAGCTTTGGTGGCGTCCTGATGAAGACGTTTTAGAAGCTTTAGATGCCTCATTTTACAAAGCTTTCAAGGTAATGTAGTTCTTCAATTTGTTAAGCTTTTTAAGACATCTGTGTTTTCTGAAAGCTTCCCCAAAAAAGTTTGTGGAGTGGGTAACAGTGCTGAAACTTTGACAACAATATTGTCCTAATGTTGCCCCAGAAAGAATTAAAAAAGCCCACTTCTAGGTTTGAAAGCAGAAGGAATAAGAAATTATTATATTAATTATGTGTACCTGTCTCCTTTTTTCTTTTTTTTTTTTTACTTTTAGGCAATTGAACCAACAGGAAAACGCTTCTTACTTGCAGTTGATGTCAGTGCATCAATGACACAAAAAGTTTTGGGCAGTGTGCTCAATGCAAGCACAGTGGCAGCAGCAATGTGTATGGTGAGGCATTGCATTTCTTTTATGTTTGACTGGCCTTTTGATACAAAGGTGCTCTAAAACAGGTTAAAAATCAGGAGGAAGCACATATATAATATTTTTTGTGTACAGAAATGTGACTTTGTGCCTCACTGGTAGATCAGTTCTTTAATGTTACTGTCAGCCATATCCAGAAAGGTCAGGTTCAAGAAGTTGTTTCCAGTATAAATCAAAGTGGCCAGGGCAGCTTTTTCACTTCTCTTAGCTAAAAATACATTTTAATTTTTTCAAAGCATTCATAGAATAAATCAGATTGGATTAAGAAATTTTAGGATAAATCTTGTGTGCAGTTGGGTTATCCATACGGCCTTTATTCATGATCACTTTCCCTTCAGTTTGGTATTCTAAAGCTGCTGTGTTGTATCGTAGAGTAGTTGAATATTTGTTGGTGTTTAAAAACAATGTTTTATGTCAGAGGGGAGAGAAGAAATATAGAAATATCTCTAGTTGTAGTAATTAGAGCAATTCTTTAGCTATGATTTTGGCAGTGTTTACTTGCAGTAATGTTATAGAATATTTGAAGTGTGGAGTGGACAGTTGGTGCACATGAGGAGCCCTGGTGCCTTAAATACAAAAAAGTTACTTAACTGTGTTCAGTAGGGAATGACACAATTCAGACATTAAAATTCAGAGTAATTATTTTTGTCTTCCTCTTTCTTAGGTTGTAGCACGTACTGAGAAGGATTCCCACATTGTCGCCTTTTCACATGAAATGGTTCCTTGTCCAGTGATGGCGGATATGACGTTACCTCAAGTTTTAGTGAAAATGTATGAAGTATGTAAAAAAAAAAGTCTCAGCAGTTACATTGTATTTTCTTTGTCATCAGTGCTATTACTTTGCTTAATTCGTATCTATAGTAAAACATTGGATTTTTTTGGTCCCTTTTATTTAAAGTCCAGAAAATGTCAATATTTCACTTATTAAACAATTTCAGATATTAGACATTGCAATTTAGAATGGCAATGCTAGGTCACAGTGAGTGAGCTTGAAAAGAATATTAATAAGAAAACAAACCCTCAACTAAAAAAAAGCCCTACTAAGATGAAATTGCTAAGTAACAAAAAAGCTTCTGTATGTGGTAAAACATGAAGCTGACATAAAAAGTAATTTTTCTATGGTTCACTGATTTCAGTATTAATGTGTTCCATGTATATATATATTTTTTTCTCTCAAGATTCCAGTGGGTACCACTGATTGTTCCCTTCCAATGATATGGGCTCAAAAAACTCAGACAGCTGTTGATGTCTTCATTGTATTTACTGATAATGAGACCTTTGCTGGGAATACTCCTCCTGCAGCAGCCCTTAGAGAATACAGAGAGGTAAATATGCTTCTGGCTGTTTATGATTAATGAATGCAGTACAAAAGAAATACCAGTTCTAAAAATGTTTTAGAGGCTGAAATAGTGGCTTTTTTGCAGTAAATGATTGTATATTGTTTAAAATTTAGCAATTTTGCAGTTAGGTAGATTTAGTACACATACTGCACTGATTGTGCATACCTAAAACCACAGAATTGCTAAAAGGATTTGTAATTAGCCTGCCCTGCATGGTGTACTGCAGTATAATGAAACTTTGTTTGGTATTCAGGGAGTATATTAACTTCTGCATTCTGTATATAATTGATTGAACAATTTTTTTTTATAGTTCTTACAGAATGAAATTTGGCTCGCAGAATTAAATTTACCTTTGATGTCTACAGTAGATACTAAAAAGTTTAAATGAAGTAATGAAGATAAGCCTGTCAATAGGAAGTGTCGGTAGGATGAGGTGACAGTATTTTCTGAAGAAAGCCCATTACATTTTAAAGGGAACTAGTCTAAGCTTCAAAATTTTCAAGTAGAACAAAGAAAAATATCCTCTCCAAGCACATTGCTATTAGAAACTCAGCAGATGATCTTTTATGCTTTAAAGCAGTTACTTGTTAAACTACAAAAAATACTTTTGGTAAGCACATGTGTATGGACTTCAGTCTTCATGTAGTTGCCACCCAGTTGAAATTAATACCACAAGTCTGTAACTTGCCCACGCTTTGACTCTATTAGGTGACTTGATAGTTATTTATAGAGTTTTCTCTAGGAATGAACTGCAGAAGAACAAATGCGATGTTTGCATTTGAAATAACTGAATTTTAGATTATTTAGCTTTTCTTATTGCAGGAAAGTTATGCTAATATACCTCATTGCAATTATTTCCATTTATCTAAATATTGTCTACTGCAGGTTAAATACAATGTTAACAGGCAGTCTGCAGCTCTGATTGTGGCATATCTCATTTCTGTCAGTATAGATATTTAGACAGTGGTTTGTGCAAGCAAGATTTGGCCTTCTGGCATGCTTTGGTTTCTGTATGTGTGTTCTGGCATGTTTTACTCTATATATGTTTTCTGACTACTTTTTTTCTGTCCTTCCTCTAGAAAATGAGTATTCCTGCTAAATTGATTATTTGTGGAATGACCTCCAATGGTTTTACAATCGCAGATCCAGATGACAGAGGCATGCTGGATATATGTGGCTTTGATACCGGAGCTTTGGAGGTTATTCGAAACTTCACTTTGGATTTGATTTAATTTTTCTGGGCATGCGCTCTTCCCAGTGGGTCCATTGCTGGCAACAGACTTCACCCTGAGAACTCCCAGCCAAATATACTTTATTAGAATATGGCATATTATATACATATCAGAATGTTACGTGAGGTGGTGGCAGTTCAAGCATCTCTGACTAGAGCTTCTCACTAAGGTGTTTGTAAGGTTGAACATAACTGTGGTCTTGTGCAAATCTAGCAAATTAAGAGAAACTCAGCGCTTGCATCTCTAGTGTCAAACTACCTGTCAGCAGCCAGTGATCCCTCTGCCACTGGGCATGGCACCACACGTCGCCACTGCCACACCTGGACTTGGCACTGTACAGGAATGCCCTGGGCAGTTTGGACGGTGTCAGTTTAATCAGATAGCCCTTCAGAATCCTGCAGCACAGCTGGCAACCCTGCTCCACACCCTTTGGGAAAGGCATCTTGACTCTTGAACCACCTTCCGTGACTCCAGCGTCCTTATTTTTCCCAAGGCAGTTTGTTTCTTCCTATACATGCACTGAAGACTTTTCTTGGACTATTCCTGGATCAGCCTAGGCACCCTGTGAGTGGGAGTTTCAAAGAACATCGTCCCTTGAGTGATACCCACAGTATCTGTGTATGCTCTGAGTCCTGGGGCCCATCAACAGCCAGTCTGTATCTGCTCTGGGGGTAAACAGGACTCCCTGTTATAACTGGATGATGGAAAGGACATGGCGTACTGTACAAACCCTTGGCCCTTTAGCTTCAGCAAGGTCTGCCTGGCCAGCCTGGCCTGCTCCATGTACATCACCCTGTCCCTGTTGTCCTCAAGTTCCAAAGCATCCACTGCCTTGAAGAGAGAAGGGTGGTTTTGCCTCAGCCTATGGAAGATGCTGCCACAGCAGACATTTCATGTCATCATGCTGGACCCTGCACTTGCTGTCCACTGCTACTGGAGTCAACCCAAACACCAGCTTGGCCAAGTCTAGTTCCTCATCAGGGGAAGTGAAGAGCGCCACGATGTTGACGACCTCCTTTTGGACTTTGGAGTTATTGTGCTGCAGGCGCTCCCACTGCAGCAGCAGGCCCAGCACCTGCTGAGAACATGCTGCATTCATCAGCTGCAGGAACAGTGGACTGTACTCCTGCCAGATGGCCAGCTTCTTGTCCCCCAGGACTTCAGCAGCAAGAGATACCAGTGGTGCCAGGTCACCTAGGCCCAAGGCTAGCAGATGGCTCAAGTCCAGGGCTCTGAGCACCACCTTGAAGTTAAAGTAGTTGAGAAGGGTGTAAAGAAAGCTGTTAAGCCCCAGGAGGCTAAGGGCAGGCGTGAAGGTCACTGCTGCCTGGCTGGCAACTCCAACCACCCTGTTCAGCTCCTCCATGGGTTGACATGCAGTTCTTGTAGTTCTAGTCCAGCAGGTGAGCCTGTGGCTCCAGGGTTAACAGCCTGGACTTCAGGCTAGGCTGGATGGGGAGCAGTGGTGCTGTACCCTTGCCTACCTGCAGACTCCTCCAGCAGCTGCTGTGGCCAGCACGTGGGAATGGCTCTGCGCTGGTCTCTGGCAGGTGAAACATTCCACAAGCAGCCAGGAGAAGTCTCTTGGTCACTAGACCTTGTTCTTGGGGGGGACTTCAACTTAACAGGTGTCTGCCAGAAATACAACACAGTGGAGGGGAAACAGTCTAGGAGGTTCCTGGAGTGTGTGGAAGAAAACTTCTTGATGTAGCTGGTGAGGGAGCCAACTGGGGGAGATGCCCTGCTGGACGTGCTGTTTGCGAACAGAGAAGGGCTGGTGGGCGATGTGGTCGTGGGAGACTATCTTGGGCACAGTGATGGTGAAATGAGAGAGCTTTTGGTTCTTGGAGAAGTGAGGAAGGGCATCAGCAAAACCTCTGCCTTGGCCTGTTTAGGACATTGGTTGAGAGAGTCCCTTGGGAAACAATCCTGAAGGGAAAAGGCATCCAAAAAGGCTGGACATTCTTCAAGAATCCTAAAGGTGTGGGGACAGGCTGTCCCCATGTACCAGAAGATGAGTTGGTTGGGAAGAAGTCTGACCTGGATGAACAGAGAACTTTTGCTGGAACTCATGGGAAAAAGACCTTTGGAAGAAGGGGCAGGCAGCTCACAAGGACTACGGAGAGTCATTAGGTTACGCAGGAAGAAAGTTAGAAAGGCAAAAGCCCAGCTAGAAATTATTTAGGCCACTGGCATTAGAGATTACAAAAAATGTTTTTACAAATACATGAGCAACTAAAGGAGAGTCAAGAAGAATCTCCATTTTTTGTTGCATGGAGGGGGAAACATTGCCACAAAGGATGAGGAAAATGCTTTCTTTGCCTCAGTCTTTAATAGTCAGATCAGTTGTCCTCAGGGTACCCAGTCCCTGAGCTGGATGAGAGAGACGAGGAGCAGAATGAAGTCCCCATTATCCAGGAGGAAACAGTGACCTGCTGCTCCACTTAAACAACCACAAGTCTATGGGGCTGGATGGAATCCACCCAAGGATACTGAGGGAGCCCACAGAGGGAGCTCACTGAGCCACTCTCTATCATTTACCATTAGTCCTGGCACACCAGGGTGGTCCCAGATGACTGGACATCGGCCACTGTGAGGACCATCTAACAGAAGGGCCTGAAGGAGGATCCTGGAAACTACAGGCCTGTCAGCCTGACCTTGGTGCCAGGGAAGGTTATGGAACAGATCATCTTGATCACACAGCACATGCAGGACCAGGCCCAGCCAGCATGTGCTTATGAAAGGCAGGTTCTGCTTCCGCTGGTGGTGAATGGAGTCTCATCCAGCTGGTGGCCAGACACTCGTGATGTCCCCCAGTATGGGGACCAGTCCTGTTTAACATCTTTACTAATGATCTGGGTGAGGGGATTGAGTGCACCCTTAGCATGTTTGCATATGACATGAGGTTGGGCAGGAGGGTTGGTCTGGGGAATGGGAAGGCTCTGCAGAGAGATCTGGACGGGCTTGATCCATGGGCCCAGGACTGCTGTATGAATTCCAACAAAGCCAAGTGCCCAGTCCTGAACTTGGGTCACAACCACCCCACACAGCACTGCAGGCAGGGGGAAGAGGAGCTGGAAAGCTGCCTGGTGGGAAAGGCCCTGGAGGTGCCAGTGACATCCTGGTCTGTATCAGTAGCATGGCCAGGAGGGCCAGGGCAGAGACAGTCCCCCTGTGCTCGGCGCTGGTGAGGCCACGCTGCAAATCCCTGTGTCCAGTGAAGCACTGGAACAGGCTGCCCAGGAAAGTGGTGGAATCATCATGTCTGAAGTGTTCAAAGATCTCGTGGCTGTGGTGCTCAGGGGTGTGGCTTAGTGGTAGATGTGGCAGTGTTAGGCTGAAGGTTGGACTCTCTCATCTTAGATGTCTTTTTCCAACCTTAATGTTTCTATGATTCTTTGTTACCTTTTCGTAAGGGAAAACAAGCAAAGCAGATGTGAAGTCTCTTTTCTCCTTTTTGCTGTTGCACACAATTTAAAAATAACAGTGGGAAGTTTGCTATAAGTGGCTACAGGGTATATATATATAGTTTTATTTCTCTTATAATAGATTATAAATACTGAGAGATTTTTAATTTCCTCCTCCCCTGCTGCTGTGGAATGCTTGTTTGCAAGAATAAATTGATGAATTACTTTTAGAATGGGGCTGGAAAAATGGGTTTAATATTTTTAATAACGTCAGTTTAACAGCAACTTTGTTGAGAGGGACTTTTCTTTGGGCTTTTTAAAACTTTTGTATTTTAAGCATTACTAAGGTTTAGCAGTTTCCATGGTTACAGTTAAAACCTACAAAAGAAGTATTTTCTGGTACATATTGAGACCATGTGACTGTGATACAGTATAAAAGTTACCCAGGGAAATTTTATACTGGTAAAACTGAAAGTGGAAAAGCTCATGCCAGTCTTTTTCTATCTAGATTATCATCTGGGTTTTCAGGAGGAAGTATCTCTTTAGATAAACTGAGGGACAGTTTCTGCACAATACTATTTCAGAAGCACTATTTTAGAATTAATATGCTTTACAGGAAGTTCTAAAAATTGTTTTTAGTAGAAAAAGACCTTGGAAGTGAATGGGATGCCACATTCATGTTAAAATTTCAGGAAGCATCAGCACACTTTCAGCAAGAGAGATCAACAAGTGCATGTGTCTTGGCCTGCTCTCCAAAGCTGAGTGGGATCAACCAGAAACCATAAGATACTTTTTTTCTTTTTTTTTTTTTTCTCCAAAAGAATGTATTCAGTGATACAGGAACAATCTTCCTAACAGAAGAGTATTTCATTTTTTAAAGTATTTTTGTAGATTAATGCTACTTCTGGTTTCATAAATTAATTCAAGCTAACATGTTTCAAAACTACCTCCAGTTTATAGTGACCAATTCTTAAAAACTTTTATGAACTGTACAGTTGCATCCTCATGTTCACAAAATCTTGTTTAGGAAGTGATTGAAACTGGAGTCTCTTTTTAATTTTTTTATTTTTAGTCTGATAGTAAGAATGTGAGTAAACAAGGAGAAAGCTAGTATCTTACCACTTTGGAACAGGAATTGGTAGCAATTCATGTGTATATGTATTTAATTCGCTGTGTGTTTTATATGTNATGCTTTTACAACTTCCTCTAAAATATATGTATGTCAGCCTCTTTGATGCTAATGCTGGCTGTTTCAAACAGTGACTTTGATGTTAATTTGAAAATAATGATCTATAAAAATAACGCATTTACCCATTGTGGTAAATAACATGTAAGACCATATTTTTCTGCCTAAAACCTAAGCTTTTAAATGTAAAATTGAAGTTCATATTATACTTTTGATACTTGTAACACTTTTCTTTTTGCCTTATATGTATTAATTATGAATTCAAAGCTCGCATTGTGTAGCGCGGGTATCTTTTGGTGCTAAAATGAGGTGTTTCATGTTACTGAAGGTATTCTGCTACTTACTTAGTCTCCCTTAATGAATAAACCAAACCAGTGAGGGAAGCCTTTTCTGACGTTAAAACCAGGGCTTAGAGAACTGATGGTAGGAGTGTTACCTTTCAGTAAACATAAATGTAGTTACTTCTGAATTACCACTGCTCTTACAATACAGCTCTGATAGAAAGCTTGGAGAACACAGGACTGCCACCAACTCACCAGGTGACATTGAGAAAAAAACCTGTTCCTACAAAAATGGAGACATAGCACTTTGAGTTTGAGAAAGAAAATTAGCCATTTCTTGTGAAAAATTGCATATCATTTTTAGTGTCTAAGCAAAACACCATATGAATATGGGGAGTAAACTCGCTGAATACATGTTAATAATTATTTCAAGTAAATGCACTGATGTTTTGGGGTTGGTTTTGGTAGTAATGTGTTTTAAGTTATACAATAGTCAAACATCTGATTAGGTGTTTCCTCTAAGCTAGAGATGTTGAAAATAACTGATAGATGAGTATCTTTTGCAAGTACTTTTTCTTGGAGTAGTATTTGTGAAGTAATAGGAAATATTTTGGACTAATTATAAAATGAAAACTTAAACTGGTGTTTCAAGTAATTTTCAGGTGAATTTACTGCGAATAAAAGATTAGGATAGTTACTAACAGATTGAATGAACGGTTGTAGTGGTGTTGCATCTTTGAAAACAGTCCAGTTTAAAATACAATTCCTTGAACTAGAGTGTGTAAGCGAGGATGAACTTTTCAGTAGAACTGATAGAAAGTGTATCTCCCTGTATCTATTGACACTGGATAGCTCTGACCCATGATAAAAGATAGGCATCCATGCTGGGGTACATAATAGACTTCTAAACATTTATAGTATCTCTGTACAAAAAAAATCTTGTTAGAAATAGAGTATTCTAAGTGGTTTGGTTATGCAGTGTAAAACTAGGACTGATGAGACCACATAGCAAGCTGCTTCTCTCTTAAGATTTGCACAGGAGGGGAAACTGAAATGCTGACAGCTGAAACTTTATGGTGTGACCTTTGTTCTTACAGTTTTCTTTCCTGGTTTGTTATTATCTTCAGTAAAGGGCATAGAAGAATGATGCTGCATATTTCTTTTCCATAGACTGGATCTTTATCTGCCCATACACTGAATCTTAGGGGACAGCACAACTCATTTGCTATAACATACATTTGTCCTGATTTTAGTCTTTAGTTATTAAACTGGTAATTTTCAAACCAATATCTAGACATGTAAAGAGGCAATAATTACTGTAATGCTTCAAAAATAATAAAAAAGTGAGCTAAGACAGAATTTCTAACCTTAAGCATCAGTTCAGTGTACAATAAATGGTCTATCTTTTCACCAAAGAGGAGACATGACTCTTCAAAATGAATAGTGGTGTTTGCATTGGAGAAACTCTTTGGCTAAAAAAGCAGAAATGGGGCTATAGTTGTGTAATGCAGTTTGTTAATAAAAACTGAACAGGGAGAGTTTAAAGCTAGTTAATTTTGTTAAAAATGTTGATTAAAATAAGTCTAAATGCAGAGTGCAGCTATAGAATGGATGAATGCAGGTTTTCTGATATCTGACAGAACTGACAGATTTCAATTTGTCTGTTACTTCACTGTGACCCCCTTAACAATTCTCAAGTATTAGACTATTATGTCTAAGGATATAATGGTCAGGCACTTTAGCTTTAAGAAATAAGGAAATGGTTGGAAGCACAGCAGAGGTAAAACGTTCTTCTGTAGTGAAGAGCTGTAAGGAGCAAATATCAAATGCCAGGGATCTTATGGAAGGGACCCAATCAAGAACGTGGAGAGAGCAGAAGATATTTTAAAAATTATGCAATGCATACATCAGCGTTGTGTAATAAAGTCAATAAAGACAATAATAATTTTGCCAAGAAATAGAATTTCATGTCAGGAATTTTAGACCTGGACCAAGGAGTAGGAGAGTTTGGGATGCTGATTACAGGCAAAATATGGTGACTTCATCTACATTCCTCAATTGAAAAAAAAAAAAAAAAAAGAGAAGTCTAAAAGTAGGTGTAGCTCTGAAGTCAGAAGGGCCAGTCTAAATGCGCACTATGTGAAGGCTACTAACAACTGGCCCTAAAATACTTTGCTGCTTAAAACCACTGTTAAACCTCTTTGTTACATCATAAGGAGGGGCTGTGTTGTTCTTTTGCATTGTTGTTTAACTGGTGTCCATAAATGGGCTTGGCTTTAAAAGGCTATTCAATGAAGTACATATTCTTGGCTTAAAAAAAACACCAGCAGTTTTGGAAGTGTATTTTAATAGTGGCTCTGTCTGTAAAAACAC